>JAFFST010053567.1:149841-161994 GCA_022414735.1 Noturus placidus
CCGCAAACCCCACGGTTAGTGGATTAGTGGACAACCCGCTCTACCGACTGAGCCACAGCCGCCCCAAATCTTCATTTATTTTGGTTTGAGGTAATGTCTCATAAAGGAGACAATAATTTCATGGGCCCTGGGTAGACAAGAGGCCCAAGAGGACCCTATCAAAGGAAAACTGTCCAGGAGAATGAAAACTGTCCTTGGCAGAGAGCCCAGTGCAATAACCTGTTACAGGCCCTAAAATTCCTCCTGGTGTCCCTGGTTGCCTGTATTGTGTATTACTGTGTCTGGCTTAAGTCCAGAAATGCACATCTGCAAATACAATATGAGCATGTAATAATAATAATTATAATAACATTAATAATAACAATAATAATGGTGTATATGTGTCAGTAATCACCTGGTAAACAGAGGCTTTGGGTAAGTCCAGGCACACGGTGCAGCACAGGACGGAGTAGAGGCGTTCCTCGAGCTTACCCGCTTCACCCTCCTGCAGCCTCACGCGCTTTTTGGGCGGCGCGTCCGGGTCTGTCTCTGGACCAGAACCGGAAATAGAACCCTCTCTCCGCATGCCTGATTCTTCCTGAATGCCGGATAAACCCGCACCTGCAGCCACGGCCTCCGGCCCGACACCCACGCCGGCTGAGGATGAGCCTGGAGCGGCCACCACCTCGCCTCGCTCTTCCATCGAAGACATCCGCGTCCAACCCAAACACGCAGGATTATTATTATTATTATTATTATTATTATTTACTGTGGAAATGTGGAACTGCCGAGCAGCTGACAACACGCCCGACTGTGTATAAACTCGTCCGTAATAATAAGCACCGGTTCATATGTGAGTCCCTGACCCAGTTCAGAGGAAAGTAAACACCATAGACTGTATTCCTCGCTGTGAAGTGCAGATAAGATGGCTTACTTCACTTCCCAGTGGATAGGAATATGCGAGAATGTTTAATAGCGTGCTTTCCCCTGCATCCACACAGCGCAGGTTTTGTTGTTGCTGCTCGCCAGCTGGAGACTCTGTTATTCGGCTGTGGCAGTGCGAGTTGCCCGGACTAACCGCGTCCACTCCGCCTTCCGGAGCACAGTACACACACTCCGGTCCCACCTGAAAGACTAAAACCTGCTCTTTTCGCTATCGTCTTTTCGATAGTTCGTCCCTAGTTCTACACTGCCATCTTTGTTTTTTTTTTTTTTTTTCCTGTCACCCCTCCCCTCTAGCGTTCCTCTCTCCTCGTCAGGTCTTGATTCAACCAATCAGAGCTGCGTTTACACAAAACGGGATGTACTAATAGCCAATCCCGTGTCCGGATAGTAGTTGTTTACTGAGTGTTTTGCCCATAGGTGTCATGGTTGGTGTCTGCCAGTCCTTCGCGTCTTCTCCGATTGGTTGCGGCACAAACCCGTGTTTCATCAGATGACTGTCAATATTACAGCTACACTGTAGTGGGGGTATTTTAAAGAGGACTTGTTCGCGCATGCGCAGCGGCCTCCTGCAGGTCAGCTTCAGTAAGGTGACCACAGACCAGAAACAGAGATGTATGCGACAAAATGGCAGCGTCAACGACCCTTCTGTTCTGTTGTGCTGTTCACGAAAATAACTTGACAGCGAGCTGCTTTTCTAAAGCAGGAGTTTTCAACTACCCCCCCTTCCCCAGTCAGAGACCCCTTCCAATGTTAAACAATTGGCATAGCATAAAATCATTAATATTACACATATGACACAAGATACTGTGTGTATAATGATATTTATGTGTTATAGTCAGGAGAGGTTTTTATTTCTAAATCTGAACCCAAATCAGTTACGCTGGTTTGGTAAAATTCTAAACATTTTGCATCATATTCAAAGCATTTTTCCCCCAGTTACATTAAAATTGTGGTTAGATTCAAGTTGACGGCATCTATACTTGTTTTTTTTCTTTAGGTTAAAACCATGCAATTCAAATGACCAATGATCAATTATACAACTTTGAAATTTGTTCATAGTGGTCTTCATCACCATATTTCCCTGAAAAAATTACAGTCCCTTTAGAATTTTTCGATGCCAGAATCATGCAAACTCAAGTGATATTTGGAGGAGCTTGCAATTTTTTAAAAGTACAGCAGATTTTCCGCAGATTTGGGCCGAGATGTCATCATAATGCACATTCAGCCAAAGCCCTCTTCGATTCATGTGCGTCAAACATGAGTACAGCTAGAAGGTCTCATTTACCAACAAACATCAATGCGAAAGACTGTTTTGTGGAACTGCAATTTTGCCAATTCAAGCTATCTTCTCCAAAGAAGCACAAAAAACTCTGTTGCATCAGAAAAGCACACAAACTCCGTTGCAACAAGTTCCATCACAAATTTTGAAAAAAGCCCCAGAAAAATCAAGCATTTTAGTCGCAACCATCACAAAAAACAAACAAACTGAGTAATCCTGTACAGACTGAAAATAAAATAAAATCTCAGCTACATTTGCAACCCCCATTAGAAGAATAAGATAAAAAAAAAAGATAAGCATAAAAGGATATAAATGTAAATGTAGCACAATCTTTTACCTCTTCTCTCACTTGGTCTCTTTTAATCATATAAAATATATTACAAAACAAGTGTGTGTGTATCTGCACAATAACACCATGGCATTGGTAGCTTACTGTACTGTATGCAGTTATTATTTGTCTGTCATGGAATGAAACACGAGTGTCCCTGAGTAATTGCTTCAGTCCTAAGACGTGGTCTTACCAGATCGACTAGCCTAGGTATGGCAACTGACAGTCTATCCTGTATATCACGTAGCTTATGTCTGTGTGTGTGTGTGTGTGTGTGTGTGTGTGTGTGTGTGTGACATAACACAGTAGGGTGGGTGGTTTAGAGTTCCTGGGTGTAACTGAACGTGTCTTTAGTTCAATTACAACTTCTCAAATGTTGCAAAAAATATTGTTTCTAATCAATATCTTTACAAACCTACACAAATTACAACAGGTTACCACTCATTCCATTTATTTTTAATGTTAATGTTAAAATTAATAATGTTAGAAATGACAATTTTACAAGGATCCAGAGGTTGGTAGAGTAGCCAAATTTTTTACTCAAGTACAAGTAAAACTATTTATAAAAATAATTACTAATTATAAGTAATAGTAAATGTATGTTAATAATTACATGAGTAAGAGTAAGTATTCAATGAGAAGAATACTCAAGTATCACTTCGGATCGGATTAAAATGAAGGAAAAATCCTGAACTGCATGGAGAACTGTAAGTCACACCTCTCCTTGAAAATCTATCTGTTCTCTTTATGTGTTGCAAAACGTAGGTTCAAGATCAAGCAGCATATCCCAGTCCTGTGATGGTACAGTAACACAAAACCTGTCATTTTCAACACAGTCTCACACACATACACCCTAAAAAACAAACACTTTCCCAACAGTTGACTGTCTTTATTTTCACAACATGCTAACAACACAAACTTGTCAGCATTTGCATTTAAAAAAGACAACAGAGAACAAAAAAACAGAATAGAAGAGAAATTGTTAGTGTTTGTGTTACATGTACAATATCTCACAAAAGTGAGTACACCGCTCACATTTTTGTAAATATTTGATTATACCTTTTGATGTGACAACGCTGAAGAAATTACACTTTTCTAGAAAGTGTCAATATTTTGTGTGGCTACCATTATTTTCCAACACTGCCTTAACCCTCTTGGGCATGGAGTTCACCAGAGCTTCACAGGTTGCCACTGGAGTCCTCTTACACTCCTCCATAACGACATCAAGGAGCTGGTGGATGTTAGAGACCTTGTGTTCCTCCACCTTCCATTTGAGGATGCCCCACAGATGCTCAATAGGGTTTAGTCCATTACCTCCACCCTCAGCTTCTTTAGCAAGGCAGTGGTCATCTTGGAGGTGTATTTGGGGTCGTTATTATGCTGCGGCGCAGTCTCCAAAGGGAGGGGATCATTCTCTGCTTCAGTATGTCACAGTACATGTTGGCATTCATGGCTCCCTCAATGAACTGTAGTGCCCCAGTGCCAGCAGCACTCATGCAGCCCCAGACCATGACACTCCCACCACCATGCTTGACTTTAGACAAGACACACTTGTCTTTGAACTCTTCACCTGGTTGCTGCCACACATGCTTGACACCATCTGAGCCAAATAAGTTTATCTTGGTTTCATCAGACGACAGAACATGGTTACAGCAATCCATGTCCGTAGTCTGCTTGTCTTCAGCAAACTGTTTCCATGCTTTCTTGTACATCATCTTTAGAAGAGGCTTCCTTCTGGGACGACATCCATGCAGACCAATTTGATGCAGTATGCAGTGTATGGTGTGAGTACTGACAGGCTGACCCCTCACCCCTTCAACCAGCAATGCTGCTAGCACTCATACGTCTATTTCCCAAAGACATCCTCTGGATATGACGCTGAGCACGTGCACTCAACTTCTTTGGTCGACCATGGCGATGCTTGTTCTGAGTGGAACCTGTCCTGTTAAACCGCTGTATGGTCTTGGCCACTGTGCTACAGCTCAGTGTCAGGGTCTTGGCAATCTTCTTATAGCCTAGGCCATCTTTATGTACAGCAACAATTCTTTTTTTCAGATCCTCAGAGTTCTTTGCCATGAGGAGCCATGTTGAACTTCCAGTGACCAGTTTGAGGGCGTGTGAGAGCAATGACACCAAATTTAACACACCTGCTCCCCATTCACACATGAGACCTTGTAACACTAACAAGTCACATGACGCCGGGGAGGGAAAATGGCTAATTGGGCCCAATTTGGACATTTTCATTTAGGGGTGTACTCACTTTTTTTTCCAGCGGTTTAGACATTAATGGCTGTGTGTTGAGTTATTTTGAGGAGACAGCAAATTTACACTGTTACACAAGCTGTACACTCACTACTTTACATTGTAGCAAAGTGTAATTTCTTCAGTGTTGTCACATGAAAAGATATAATCAAATATTTACAAAAATCTGAGGGGTGTACTCACTTTTGTGAGATACTGGATGTGTGTGTGTGTGTCCTGCCTCCCTCAACACGCTTACTTCCTCCCCTCTCCAGGATGAGCCACTAAAAAGTGAGCTCTTGTTGCATCCACATGCAGACTACTGCAGCATATCACGAGACTCTCAACATCATTATACGTGATATAAACTAATTATTAAAACTACATATTCATCCATCCATCCATCCATTTTCTACGCCGCTTATCCTACTGGGTTTTGGGGAACCTGGAGCCTATCCAAGGAGGCATCAGGCACAAGGCGGGATACCCCCTGGACAGGGTGGCAATCCATCATAGAGCACAATCACATACACATTCACACACCCATTCATACAATACAGACACTTTAGACATGCCAATCAGCCTACCATGCATGTCTTTGGACTGGGGGAGGAAACCGGGGTGCCCAGAGGAAACCTCCACAGCACAGGGAGAACATGCAAACTCTACACACACAGGACCACAGAGGGAATCGAACCCTCAACCCTGGAGGTGTGAGGCAAACATAAAACTACATATATTCATTAATATTTAACAGTAACAGAAAAACTCTACCGAATATAGCAAAGTAAAAGTACATGTCTGTGATTTAAAATGAATTTGAGTAAGAGAATGTCCAATTAAACCTGTTCTTAAAAGTATTTTTTTTCCAAAAAGTTACTCGAATAAATGTAATGAAATAAATATAGTGCGTTACTACTCACCTCTGTAAGGATCTAAATATAAATCTGCAAAACCGTTAAAGCTACTTTGTGATAATGCCTATTGTTAAAAGTGCTATACAAATACAATTTTATTGAAAATTAATTGAATTGAACAAGTGCATTAGCAGCAGTCTTTTCAGATCAAAAATTAACCATGAAACACCTAGCATTTAACATTACAGTTAAATGTGTGTATGCTATTTGAAGCAATATCTGTCAAAGATAATTGAAACAAAGTACCATTATATGTACATTTATAGTTTGTTGTATTATTTTGTGAATTAGTGTAAGACACTCAAGTAAGACACTTTGACTGAACTTGTTGGTAGTTTAATAATAGTCTAATAACAGCATTCATTATATGGTAATAAGAAATGTGCATAAATAAAAATAAAAGTGCATATGTGTAGAAATATGATTAAAATGCTTTCTTGTATTGATAAAGTATTGATAGTATTTAATACACTGAATGTATTTGAATACATGCTATTCCAATCAGCTGAATGAGAAATCAGCTTATTGTGATCTGTGATCATTTGTGTCTGATGCAGTTTGTTTACCAAGCCTTACTGTATATGATTTTTCAAATGATCCAATTGCTACAATGGAGATCAGTCAAACTTTTTTGCACAAAATGACTAATAAATATTCTCTTGTTGATAAAAAAACTAAAAAAAAAAAGATGTATAAAACAAAAAGTCTTGGGAAGTACAACTGATTATATGATTATGTGCAATCAGAAGAAGCGGCATAACAATGATGCTGTTTCTTAATTTTCCATCAAAACATGTTCTACTTCAGGGGTGCACAATACGTCGATCGTGATCGACCGGTCGATCGCAAAGGAAGTGCGGGTAGATTGCCATTCAAAAAAAACAAAAAAACAGTTCGTGTTGACGTACAGGACAGCCAGTCTGAGATCTCGTCTTTTCTCTCACCACACGTGTGATCAAACCTGCCAGCGCTAAAGACTAACGAGCGAAATCACGGAGTTAACTTTTTTTAGTCTTTTAAATACAAAACCCAGCTCCCAGTGTGCACATTAATATCAGTCACCACCAACAATGCGCCCGCAATGAGGTCTGCGACCACACTGAGCTCCTACACACTGACGTGAGATGGTTTAGTAGGGGTAAATTCCTGCAAAGATTTCCAGAGTTCTGTCCAGAGATAAGGGAGTTTCTTTTTGCTGTTAAACATGCAGAATACTCCCAACTCAATGATGATCAGTGGCATTTTTAACCGACCTGATCAACATGTTAAATTAGCTTAATTTGGCTGTGTAAGGAAAAGACATAACAGTGGTCAATATGATCAGCTCAGTTAATGCCTTTAAACAGAAAATGCACCTTCTGTCCTCAAAGCTGCAGCACCATGAACTTCAAAAACCTCGCGTCAGAGCTGGAGACGCAGTGGAAGGCTTGTGCGCTATTGAACATTGCACTGCACGGAGCAGATTGACAGATTGACAGCTACCATTATTTCTGTGAGTCAGCATTTTCCCACATGAAAATTATTAAGTCCAAATACCGTTCCACAATGACTGATCATCATTTGGAGGCCTGCTGGAGGCTGGTTACCAGCAGCTACTGACTGAACTATGCAACCCTGGCTGATTCTAATCAGTGCAAGTCATCAGAGTAAGGTACTGACCAAAAATATACTGAATTGTAGTGTGCCATAAGGACTCATGCAGTTATGCAAGGTAAATGAGGGTAAATGGGGCGGCTGTGGCTCAGTCGGTAGAGCGGGTTGTCCACTAATCCACTAATCGTAGGGTTGGTGGTTCGAATCCCGGCCCGGGTGATCCCATGCCGAAGTGTCCTTGGGCAAGACACTGAACCCTAAGTTGCCCCCAATAGCAAGCTAGCACCTTGCATGGCAGCTCTGCTACCATTGGTGTGTGAGTGTGCTCTCATTTGTAAGTCGCTTTGGATAAAAGCGTCTGCTAAATGAATAAATGTAAATGTAAATGAATATATACTGTGTGTATATATATTTGAAGTATACTCTCTCTCTCTCTCATATATATATATATATATATGTTTAGCATTTTTAGTGTAGGTAGATCTCCTTGACTGGTCATGTTAAAAGTAGCTCGCAAGTCAAAAAAGTGTGTGCACCCCTGTTCTACTTGCTCGGTCAGTGTGGTGGTGTGGTGTGTGTGTAGAGAGCTAATATTAACACTTTTTCCTCTTTCTTGCTTGGAACAAAGTGTTAACAGCTAATATTACAGCAAATGCCTACAAGATATGTAATATAATTTGAAAGTCAAATTCTACCAATTTCTATTAGATTGTTATGACTTCATTTTAACGGTTATGTGAAATATTTACTTAGGGTCTTCATGTTCTGCAGCAACACATTTTCTTTGGAGATTTTAAAGATTCTTTAAAGATTAAAGATTCATTATAGCAAACGTTTCCCATTAATTATGTATACCAAATTGTAGCAGGAAATATTCCTAACTAAATGTAATGTTCAAACAATTAATACAAAATATCTCGTTATTTTCACAGAACTCTTATGACATTTATTAATACAAAACAACAGATATATGGAAAAATACAATTCGTGACAGATATATAATATCACAATACTGATTTGGAAGAATAAAGAAGACATCCCAGAGTTCAGTTACAGGATATGGGTCATCTCTTCTCACCAGCCAGGTGCCTAAAATGGCTGCCTTTTATCCACACAGTCATTGGCACTCAAGTTACACACATCAAGCCCCACCTCCAGTATTTGGTTTCCTACAGTGGTGGCTTTAATGTGCTTCTTACCTTTTGAGGGACTGTCATGATCTTCAGTAGCTTTGTGCATATTCATGAAAAGGAGGATGAGAGAGGACGTGTAGAGCTTGCATATATTGCGTTCATTTTCCTGCTCTCTCTCTCCCCAACATAACCCAACTAAATTTACCCAAATTTTCAAAGTAGTTTATTCATTTTATACCGACGATACCAGGATCTACAACTGAGTGGAGGACCACTAGAGTGGTTTGCTTCTGTGCTATTGGAGTATTCCCATTTGCTGATTTCCTTGCAGAGGGCAAATAGCAAATTTCTCACATCGTGACTGTGACCCCATGTTGGTAGTCTTTAAAAGATCCACACTATGAATGAGAATCACTAATGTTGATACTACTCTATATTGAAGGACGAGAATCACTCAAGTGCTGATGCTTTTAGACCAGCGGTCATCAATCCTAGAGATCTACCTTCCTGAAGACTTTGGCTCTAACCATATTCTTGTCCACCTGACCCTCTAATCTTTGCCTTATGAAGATCTTGATCAACTAAAATAGGTGTGTTAGAGTTTGGTTGGACAGTCTAGCATGAGAATGAGAATCACGCTGTTTTATACTGAAGATAAAAATTATTCAAATTATGAAATTGTTCTTCACTGAGGATAACAATTGCTCAATGTACAGATACAGTTCTTTGTTGATGAGAAGAATTGCCTAACATTCTGATACTATACTCTATTTGTCATATAAATGGAGAAGGACTAGAGACTACGTTTCCCATCAGCCACTGCACTTCACCTGATCATATGACATGACTGTCTGCACCTGATTTGGTTGGGGTGAATGAGCACTTGTATATAAGTCATGTTTTGCACTGCACACATTGTCTTTTCTTTGTAGTAAGTAATATTATTACAAAGTTCTATTACTATTACTAGTTCTATTGTTCCTGTTTTGTTTTTATTTTTATTAAACTTTATCTGCACTTGCATCCATCTTCGCCTTCATAACCCTGACACTATTCATGGCGAGACTCACTTAAATACACAACCGAGCACAAGGGGTGCAATTAAGCAACACTGTCTGTGTCTTTGCTTCACAAATTTAAAGGAAGAAGGCACTTCTTGGTCTTCCTTCAAGTATACATGCACAATTTAAACAATGGGCTATCCTGTCTTTAGAGTGGATTCACCTTTATGGTACTCCCCAAAGCACATAAACAGCTGCTTGTTATCTTTCCAGCTAATGGTCATTTCCACATAATGCTTTATATTCCTCATTGGACACAGGGCTGGTGTGGGCACATACTCATCTTCAAGAGCATCCAGACTGAAAGAGCATACAATTTGCAAACCAGCATGAACATAAAGATAGCCAGCAAAAAAAAAGTGTCTTAAGCAAAAAACACTTTATATGTGTGCCTTACATTGATTCATATTGTAAGTTGCACAAACTACTTAGCACCAAGTCCAGGTCCCACTGTGGGATCACTGTTTTACCATGAGGTTTGGAGATGTCCTGCATCTTAAAGAAAAGTTTTGACTAGTTTGTGCCCTCTTTTAACAAACCGATAATGTGTCCCAAGTGACCAGACAATTTTGCTATACACCTTTAGGTTAGTTGAATAGTTAAGTACTTGAATGAAGGTCAAGAAGTGCCTTCTTATATTAAATTTGTGAAGCAAAGACACAAACAATGGACATATTTAGTGTTGCTTAATTGCACCCCTTGTGCTCGGTTGTGTTTTCGAGTAAGTCTCAGGTCAGTGTTATGGAGGCAAAAACGGATGCAAGTGCTGATAAAGTTTAATAAAAATTAAAACAAAACTGGAACAACAGTAAAAAATCTAAATAGCATTTGGTGCAAACATGGTGAGAATAGTAATACATCTAACATTAGCGTTACCATCATCAAAGACTGTGACAGTACAGAGTTAAGAGTAACAAAATTAGCAAAAAACAAAGGATAGAACACTATACTAAGCATCTTGAATCCATTTGTTCAACTCCTCAACAAGATGAGAACAGGAAAGAGGAATAACATAAAGAAGCAGGCACCTTTTATATGTTACTCATGGGACAAGGTGCCAACTCAGCCAGGAAATGAGGATAACTCCACTAAATCCAAAGGAAACCACCCTGGGGGTCCAGAATGAAATTAAGTAAAACTTGGTTCATTTCTTTATATGTGTAATTACTATGGACATTTTTTTTGCTGTTTCCCTGTAATAAGAAAAGAAGGGAGAATATTGTTACTTATAAACTCACTCATAATATAAGTTATTTTAATAATGGGCAGCTGTTTTAATTAAAAACAACAACCATTACATTCCGACAATAAAGGTCTTATGACACAGACAAAACATTGTAATACTGAATCTGTTCTGAGGCACGGTGGCTTAGTGGTAGGCACATTTGCCTCGCACCTCCAGGGTTTGATTCCTGCCTTCGCCCTATGTACGTGGAGTTTGCATGTTCTCCCTGAGCTTCAGGGGTTTCCTCCGGGTACTCCGGTTTCCTCCACCAGTCAAAAGATATGCATTGTAGGCTGATTGGCATTTCTAAATTGTCCATAGTGTGTGAATGGGTGTGTGTGGGATTGTACCATGCAATGGGTTGCCACCCTGTCCATGATGCCCCCCACCTTGTGCCACAAGTCTCGTGGGATATGCTCCAGGTTCCCCCACAACCCTGTGTAGGATAGGCAGTACAGAAAATGGATGGATGGAATCAATTCTGATCCAGTTTTCTATCACAGGAATATTCCTCATTCATTCATTCATTTATTCATCTTCAACAACCTTCAGTCTTCATTCCTGGTCAGGGTTGCAACTGATCTGGAGCTCAACCAGGAAACACCAGGCATAAGGTGAGAGAATCAATCCCAGATGGAATCTCAGTCCATTGTAGGAGATCAGGCACACCCACACTTATTCACACCTAGGGGCAATTTATTGTAGCCAGTCCACTGAGCTTAGGATGGAAACAGACACCCTGAAGCTCTGAGGCAGCAACTACCTGCTGCACCACTGTGTCACTAATTACTGAATCTACATAAGTAAGTACAACATAAAGTTTGTTTTTTGTTACTCACACTTCCCATTTTCTTGGAATGTATTCACATTTTCTTGGAATCCAGTTCTGATTAGGCAGAAATTACAGTTACAGTTACATTTATATAGCGCTTTTCTAGACGCTCAAAGCCCTTTACGTAGTGTGTGTGTGGGGGGGGGGGCATCTCTTTAACCACCACTAGTGTGGTTGTTGAATGCACTAATGCACCACTAATGAACGCCCACCGCACACAAGCTATTAATGGAGAGTAGAGACTGATGTAGCCAATTCAGTGATGGGGATTATTATTGCGCCATGAAAGAGAAGAGCCAATTGGGGAATTTCGCCAGAAATGAAGGCATTTGAAGTTTACTTTGTTAACAAATAACCATTCTTTCTATGTTGACCGTGTTGTTAATACAGTCGTGTGAAAAAGTGTTTGCCCCTTCCTCATTTCCTGTTCCTTTGCATGTTTGTCACACTTAAGTGTTTCGGAACATCAAACCAATTTAAACAATAGTCAAGGACAACACAAGTAAACACAAAATGCAATTTGTAAATGAAGGTGTTTATTATTAAAGGTGAAAAAAAATCCAAACCATCATGGCCCTGTGTGAAAAAGTGATTGCCCCCCTTATTAAAACATACTATAA
>JAFFST010053567.1:171087-184800 GCA_022414735.1 Noturus placidus
CTGCTTTGAGACAATGTCTATTGTAAAAAGCGCTATACAAATAAAATTGAATTGAATTGAATTGAAAGTCAACTGGTCTAAATCCGAAGCTTTGGATCTGACAGCGTACTGTCCAGTAACGGCTTTTCAGCCAGGTGCCAGTGGCCCCAACAGGGCATTAAGTATTTGGGCAATTTATTTCCAAAAAATTTGTCTGATTTAGTTAGAGTTAATTTCAACCTGTTAATAAAACGGTTTTTGAGTGATGTAGACAGGTGGTCTTCTTTACATTTATCTATGATCGGGAAGGTTAATGTTATTAAAATTAGTTGTATTTCAAAATTCAATTACCTGCTACAATCTCTTCCTATAGATGTCCCTCTTTCTTATTTCAAGCAATTTGAGAGCATAGTGAAGTGTTTTATTTGGAATGGTAAGCATCCCAGGTTAAATTTCAATAAGTTACATAGGCCGATTGACAAGGGTGGGCTAGGCCTACCCAAGATTCTGTTTTATTATTATGCGTTTGGTCTCAGACATTTGGCTCATTGGCCGCTTCCACCTGAGAGAGCCCCTCCCTGCTTCTGCATTGAACAAGAAGTTCTTGCCCCTATTTTGCCACTGCAAAGTCTTTCCATTAATCTACCCAGAGATGTTAAATCGTACCCTGTTATTTCACACTTGCACTCAGTATGGACAAGAGTGTCCAGAGTGTTTGATTCTGACATTTATCTCAATGTTGCCTCTAGCCTATGGCTAAACCCCAAATTACGTATCAATAAGTCCCCTTTTTGTTGGTCAGAGTGGATCACGAGGGGGTTAATACACTCGGTGATCTTTATGAGGGTGGTGTGATGATATCTTTTGAAAAATTGGTTCAACAGTTTGGGATCCCCAGATCTCAGTATTTTAGGTATCGTCAATTACACCACTTGCTTTGTACTATTTTTGGAAGTAGTATGCACCCCCCTAATGCAGCAGATACTCTGGGAGAGGTGGTTTCTGCTTTCGGAAGAGGACATGAAGCATCAGTGTATTACTGTTACGTACCGGCGGTGGAGACAAGCACCAAATCCGGGACGCGGGGAACCCCGCAAAGTCCGCAACAATAACCAAGGGGAAATCCAGAGCGGCTCGAGTCGAAAAGCCGCGAATCAGTCTGCAATCGTAGCACTGGGATAATCCAAAGAAGCATGAGTCGAAAGTCCTTAAATATGTCCGTAAGCCAAAAAAGTCCGAAAACGTAGTCTAGTGGTAACGTCTGCTCTCACGATACAGTGCATTTACTTCACGCCGGGCTGTCGCTAACGCGAGCTTAAATAACCTTGGGTGTCACACAGGTGTAGGCACTTAGTACTCCGGTGAACTCGAGTGCAGGGGTGGTTGGGAAGTGTAGTTCTCATCGCTTCCGCGTCTCTGAGTTCGCCATGGCGTAACAGAGCCCCCCCCAAAGAGCCCCCTCCGGGAGCTGAGACCTTTCAAGGTCTCCCTCTTCCCCGAGGTCCCGGTCTATGTGGGTGAGCCGCATGGAAGTCACTTCGTAGCTGAGCATCCAGAATGTCCCGGGAAGGGACCCAACACCCCTCCTAGGAACGTACCCCTCCCAGTCCACCAGGTACTCCAGCCTTCCCCTCCTGTGTCTGGAGTCCAAGATCTCAATTTCTAGCGGTTCAGGTGGCGCGTGCTCCGGTGTCACAATGGCCAGGGGACCTGGTATCACTGGCTTGAGGAGAGAGACATGGAACGATGGGGCAATGCGGCAGTGTTTGGGCAGGTCCAAGTGATACGTGACCTCATTAATTTGTCTCAGGATATGGAAGGGGCCGATATACCTGGGTCTCAGTTTACCGCTCAGGCGTCGTGACTTCAGGTTTCTGGTGGAGAGCCATACTCTGTCTCCTAGCTGATAGTTGGAGTGATCTCCTCGTCGCCTGTCTGCCTTCCGTTTGGCAGTATGTGCTGCCTGTGCCAAGTGCTGATGGGCTCGTTCCCAGACTTGTTCGCTCCGGCAAAAACACTCATCTACTGCCGGTGAAACTGTGGGAGAAGCGTTCCAGGCTCCAGTCTCCCGGGTTGGTGGCGCACCAGGTTCGGAGGAATCATATGACTTCCTGATTGGCCCATTCAGCCTGTCAATTGGCCTGGAAATGATACCCGGACGTAAGATTGACGGTCACCCCTATCTTTTCCATGAAACTGGTCCACAACCGAGATGTGAATTGTGTGCACCTGTCACTCACAATCTCCTCTGGGATCCCGAAATATCGAAAAACATGATAGAACACCTGTCCACGACCACCAGTATGACCGTGTTGCCCTGCGACTCTGGCAGGTCCATTATGAAGTCAGGGGCTATGTGTGACCATGGGCATGCCGGTGTAGGAAGGGGGACCAATTTTCCGGCCGGTAGGGCACGGGACATCTTCGATTGAGCGCAGGTGGAACAAGAGGACATAATGCGCCGGACCTCTCTGGGCATTTGGGGCCACCAATATTTCTCGGCCAGCATCTGGTACGTTCGACGAGCTCCTGGGTGCTCTGTCGCTCTGTTCGTGTGTGCCCAGGTGACCAGTTCTAGGCGGTAGCGCTCTGGCACAAATCGTCTCCCCGGAGGACAGGCCGTCAGGACTCTGGACCTTGGGAAAGGTGCTAAGGCTTGATCCATAGTCCATTCTAGGGTGCCAACAATGCAAGATGGAGGCAGGATATATTCTTCCTAGCCTTCCCTACCTTTAGGAACATGGATGCAGAACAGGGAATTGTCCTTCCTGTTCTTCGTCCCCGGTCTGAATGATAGGGTGAACTGGAACCTGGAGAAGAACATTGACCAGCGTGCTTGGCGGGGCGTGAGTTGCTTGGCGGTCCTCAGGTACTCCAGGTTCTTATGGTCAGTATAAATCACAAAGGGGTGATCGGCGCCCTCCAGCCATTGTCTCTACTCCTCCAGGGCTAGTTTGATGGCCAGTAACTCTCGGTTACCTACGTCATAATTCCGTTCAGCGGACAACAGCCTTCGTGAGAAGAAAGCCACCGGGTGTAGTTTGGGTGGATCCCTGTACCTCTGGGACAGAATGGCCCCCACCCCCGCTTCTGATGCGTCCACCACGAAGGGTCTGGTGGGATCCGGGTGTCGGATAATGGGGGCCGTCGTGAATGCCCTCTTAAGCTTCTCCAGCACTTCCTGGGCGTCAGAATTCCACCGGAGTCTATGCGGTTTCCTCTGCAGGAGGGATGTTAGGGGACGAGCCACTTTGCTGAAGTCACGTATGAATCTCCGGTAGAAGTTGGCGAAACCAAGGAACCGTTGTAGATCCTTGACGGTCCGGGGAGTAGGCCACTTCACCACTGCTTGAACCTTGTCCTTGTCCATGATCAATGATATATCCCAGGAACATGATGGTGCTCCAATGGAACTTCACATGTACCTCATAGGAAGTCGAGTAAATAAGGATGTCATATATGTAAGCGAATACACATTGCCCCAGCATGTCCCTCAGGACATCGTTGATGAGGTTCTGGAATACTGAGGGGGAGTTAGCGAGCCCATATGGCATGACCAAGTACTCATAGGGCCCAGATGAAATCCAGAGCGGCTCGAGTCGAGAAGCCGCGAATCAGTCTGCAATCGTAGCACTTGGATAATCCAAAGAAGTGTGAGTCGAAAGTCCGTAAATATGTCCGAAAGCCAAAAAAGTCTGAAAACGTAGTCTAGTGCTTGGTAATGTCTGCTCTCATGATACAGGGCATTTACTTCATGCTGGGCTGTCGCTAACGCGAGCTTAAATAACCTTGGGTGTCACACAGGTGTAGGCACTTAGTACTCTGGTGAACTAGAGCGCAGGGGTGGTTGGGAAGTGTAGTTAAAGTGTAGTTTAAATTGTATAGGCTTGGTCTTAAAGACACACCCACATGCTGGCGATGCCATTCAGAAGATGGCGACACCACCCATGTTTTTTGGGGGTGTCGTAAGATCCAAGATTTCAGGTGCAGGGCTTTGTATGTGAGGTGTTGAACCTTCAGATCTTGTTCTGCCCTAGACTCTGTATTTTGGGAAATGGGGAGGTCATAAAATTGGAGGATAGGGACAAAATAAAGTGGGTTTTGACCTGTGGTAGGCAGGTTATTTTAAAGGGATGGAAATCAGATGGAGCGCCATCATTTTCAGAGTGGTGTGTGGAAATGGATGGGAGTTGGGAATTCCTTCAAGAAGAGATGGGGCAGTTATTTGGCTTTTTGGTGGACTCTCGGGGAGGGACGGTGGAGAGTATAATTTAGAGTTTAGTCTAGGTTGATACTTGATTGTTGTATTTTCCTTTTCTTTCTTTTTTTTAAATTGTGTGTATTTTTATTATTATTATTTATTGTTTTTTTATTGTTATGTTTATTATTATTATTATTATTTTGAATATGTAAGTTTATATTCTATTGACCACAGGAGTGTTTGGGGGGATCAGGGTGGGGTTATAGTGGTAGGGGGAGGGGTTATAGTGGGGATTTATGTTAAAAAAAAAAGTTTGATTCATGATATATGTTGTTTGTCTCTTTGTACTATCGTGTGTTAAAAGTGTTAATCACAAAAAAAGTTTGCATCAATTTAAATAATTTCCCACCACAGGAGTTTACATGAGCAGAATGGTATGAAAACATTGTAGTAATGTAAATTAGATTTGACAATAGTTTTAGAAATGTGCTTAGGCGCTCGGCTTTAGGGCGCACATGCTGACCTTTGTCATTGAATTCCACAATGTAAGCTACAATTAACACTCAAATAAAAGTAATTGCTTGTCAGGCTGCCATTACATAAATTCTAGCAATTCTTCAGCCCCTCAAGGAAACAAGAACATGTGAGTAAAGCCAAAGTTTTTATAGTGTAGCAACTCACCTGTCTCAGCAAGTATCTCGGGAGCAACATAAGTAGGTGTGCCGCATACAGTGAAAACTGGCTCTGTCACTACCATGGCTAATCCAAAATCAGCCAGCTTTAGATTGATACTGCCATTGCTGTGCCATTGGACCTTAAAGTATGATTGAGAAAGATAAAAAGGGTTTGACTAATGATCTCAAACTAGAAACAATATTTGTCAAAGTGAATCTATTAATTTCTCACTAGAATGTTTTCAGGCTTGATGTCTCTGTGTGCGATGCTCTTGTTATGAATGTACTCCAGAGCCTGGCTGATGTCCCGAATCATCCTAGCTGCACAAGGCTCACTGAATTTTCGACACTTGGCAATAGCATCAAACAGATCGCCGCCAGTCACCAGCTCCATTAACAGGTAGACGTGTGTGTCCGTGTAATGGGAGCGCAACAGCCGCACTAGGCGTGGGTGTGCCAGGCTACGCATTAGGGCGATCTCGTTCTGTATCATGTGGCCGCGGCCCTGCAGTTTGGTCTTGTCTACCATCTTCAAGGCAAAAGTTTGAGTGCAGCCACGCACATGGCACTTATACACCACTGCAAAATTCCCTTCACCCACCACACCACCAATGTCATAGCAGCGCTGTATTTCCTCCAGACAAACCTGCATACCGTCAGGTGGGAGTTCCCACAAGTCTTTCTGCTCTAGCATTCCTATTGGGGTTTGTGCTTTGGGGCTGTTTGCATCATCATTTTTCATATTGTCTGCTTCAGTCTTTTTTATCTGTGATGAGTTTTTCTTCCTGCTATCCTGAGAAAGAGGAGCTTTGCTCTCATTTTTAGGCTTTTCCAATTTAGTAGACTTTTTGTTTACAATTGGAGGAATAGGTGGACCAGCTCCTCTGCAGCTCTGGCAATAAACTGGCTCCTTCTTCTTGTCTGTCCTCCTCTCCTCTTTTGTCTGAGGTTGTTGTGCTCTCTTATCCTCCCTGTTGTCCCATTCTCCTCTCTGCCTCTCCCTCCTGCCCCTGTCTTTTTGCTTAACTTGTGGTCGAAATGGCTGCAAATGATTGGCTGGTAATTGGGGTGTGATTGAATCAAGGTCTACCTTTAAAGTGGAATCAACTTGGGGCACATCGTCATGGAAACCACTATCTGTCTTGGCAGCTTTAGACCTCAGGATCCGCTCCCACAACCTCAACAAACTGTCACAGTAATCTGGATTGTCAGGATAGAGTTCCTGCAGCGCGGCCTGTACTTCACTAACGGATGGGCGGCTGATTCCAAAGGCCAGAAAGGCATTACCAAAGTGAAAGAAGTCAGAGAGGCTGTGCATCTCTTGCCCAGCAGGGCTGAAAAGGCGTCGAACACGACCTCTGTGCCAGCATGGGAAGCCAAGAGCTTCCGACACATCAGCCATCAACAGCTCAAACGTCTGTACAGCGCGTCGGTTTAGCAGCAGTGAGATCTTCCGTAGACTGTGCTCACCACATGGCCGAACTACTGTCACAATACGTGGGCGCACTGGACTAGCTTCTTCGTGTCGCCCATGATAACCACTTGCTCTGCGAAGCACAGGCTCCTCCCACCGACATGGGCCAATTCTGACCTTTTCCAAGGGCCTGTAGCCTTCAGGACATCTCAGGGTCTTGGAGCCGAATGTGTATGAAGGCAGTCCTTGTCGAGGATTAGCATTCAGACACACTGGCAGTTTAGTTCTTTGATCTGAAAAGAGACACATAAACGTTGACTTGTAGACACTGCTTTGAGGTACACATACCACTGTGACGTTCATGCCTGGTCTGTTGTTGTGCTAACTTTATTACCCTTCCTTGCAGCCATCCCCTGGCAGGTGATGTGTTTCCGTTTCATAGACTAAATAAACAACAACTTTTGCCTCAGCTTTGTTTTTGAGAAAAAAGCACACTAGGGAATTAAGGAGGAAGCATAACATTAATAATTTAGCACAGGTGCACATCGAGAAGAAAGTCTGAGCCATGTGGATTCTCAAGTAGCATCTCACGCTCTAGGGGAAAAGAAAAGGTTCAAATCTGATTGAGTCGGATCTGCTTACACTAGACACAGAGGCGTAACAGACCTAACAGCTTCTCTTGGTAATGTGTATTCGTTGTGCATTTCGTGTGTGTGTGTGTGTGTGTGTGTGTGTGTGATAAACCTTGTCAAGGGCGTAACCATGCAATGTCCAAGCGCTTGGACATTGGGGGGGTCCAAGCGCTAACACCCCACCCCCCCCAGCGCAGCCAAACTTCCAAAATTTGATACTGAAATTTAGGTTTAGGATTACAGTTACTGTTTGAATTCACGTGGTTTCTGAGTGATAGAAGCTCCCACAGCATGGGGAAACTGCTAAAATACATCACCGAACTTGCGTTGAGTCTGGGCGAAACCAAGTGTACAATTGGAGGGGGGGGGCATATTTTCCGTAACAAACGTGAATATATTAAAAAAGAATATACATAAATAAATAGATAAATAAAATAAATAGAATAGATGAAGAAAAGACAGATCCGTTTGCAGGAAAATTTAATGTGGAACATATAGAGAATATTTTCTCCTGTATATTGGTGGGGACAGATTGGTATTTCCTCAACATTGGGGGGGTCACGACCCCCCCAAAGAGTGCGTGGTTACGCCCATGAACCTTGTTACTAATTGAGTAAGACACAACCAATCAAAGGTCTTTTCACTTTCAAATATCACTGAAACTTCAAATATCACTCGGAAAATAAATCTTGGCAGAATAGGTGAAGATCAATCAGGTCCTGCTTCAGATTCTCAGTAGCCTAATTTTCTAGTTTAATAAAGTTTGACTATTTCAGCTATACAAAGAAAGGTGACAGATTGGCAACAAAAGAAACATCACTGAAGCTTAATTCCGTAGCAATTATAACTAAGTGTAATATTTCATTAACTTTTTGAAGGATACTGTTTTTAAAATCAAACGTGAGTTGTTCTCGTATCTTTTCATAATTGACTGGAAATTACCTGCCCCTTTCCATTTAGGCCTGGCTGCTTCTTGCACTAGGTTTCTGCTCCACATGCTGTCCTCCTCCAGTCACTGCTCCAGGCTGGTGGAGATTTTTAGAGCCTTAAAGGTGAGTTTAGCCATAACGGGAGCGCACAAACCACCTAACGCATTTCCCCTGAGTGGCTACCTTCATGAACAGCGAGAAGGCAACAAGCAACAAACTTCGACCAAACATCCTTACATAATTAACTACAGAAACGCTCCAACGAGCGATGCTGCCAAATGAGGTAACACAGGCATGAGGAGAGGGCGCATCTTTTGGCCGTTCTACGGGCGCGCGATACCGGATACACTACATCCTCCAACTGCGTCTCCGAGGTAACACACACACACACGCGCGCACACACACACGCGCGCACACACACACGCGCACACACGCGCGCACACACGCACACATGCGCACACACACACACGCACACGCACGCACACACCCACACCCACACGCGCGCACACACACACACGCACGCACGCACACACACACCCACGCGCGCGCACAGACGCACACACACACGCACACACACACGCGCGCACAAACACACACTAACAGTATGTCCGTGTGAAAACCGCTACCTCCACTTGAGGCGGATAGAAATAATCCGCACTGAGTTGATTTGACGCTGAGACGTCGGGGTGTTGGAGGGTGTCAGTGAAAATGACCCGGACACTAACCCAACGGTTGGGTTACACAAAAATACCCCAAAAATACCCAAGAGAAGACCAACCGTAAGAGAAACCTCGAGGTTTCTTCCTCTTAACATCTTAGGGAGGTTTTCCTTGCCACCGTCGCCACTCAGTGGCTTGCTCAGTTGGGATAAATTCTCACCTTTAATATCTGTATACCGTGTTGGTATTTCTGTAAAGCTGCTTTGAGACAATGTCTATTGCAAAAAGCGCTAGACAAATAAAATAGAATTGAAATTGAATTGAATTTATAACTAATCCTTTAGATAGTGATATAACAATATCAGATCAATAAATAGAATGTTTTACTCCCCTTATAGAGATCAAACTAATTTCATTAATTTCTTCATCAATATCATCAACTTGTGCACTAGAACCCTTACCTACATGTTTCTTCAAACAGATCATTCAGAAAATAATCAAACCTGTCACGAGCTCGCCGGCAGATGGCGCTGCGGAGACGTGAAGCTGGAGAGTGCGCGTGCACGAACCAGTGCGAGCACATGCTCGCGCGCTACATAGAGACATTGTTTACAAAGAACATGTGCGTTTTTACGTGTGGTTACGCCCATGATTGGGGGTAATGGTGCCCCATGGTGATGGTCTATGGTCTGCTCAGGTTTCATGTTTCATGTCTTAGTTAAATGATTGCCATGTCTAGTTTCTTGTATCATGTCCTAGTCTTAGTTAAATGATTGCCATGTCTAGTTTCTTGTATCATGCCCTAGTTTTAGTTAAATGATTGCCATGTCTAGTTTCTTGTATCATGCCCTAGTTTTAGTTAAATGATTGCCATGTCTAGTTTCTTGTTTCATGCCATAGTTAAGCGACAGATGAGTATTTGTTGAAGCGGGTAATCGTGATAAGCGGTAGCGTTTCCAAGTCTTGTTCTATGTTTCATGGCTCAGTTAGAGTTCTTGTTTAAACCTTGGTTCAAGTTTGCTTGTACACTGACTGTAGTTGTCAAAGACTTTGATCCTGCACTTACTTCCAGTCTCGTAGCGTAACAACCTCTTCTAAAAATAATCAATTCTTCACTTAGCACTGGCTATGTACCTAAATCATTTAAGCTTGGTTATCAAACCCCTGATTAAAAAACCTGAGCTTGACCCGTGTCAATTGTCCAGCTATAGGCCAATATCAAACCTCCCCTTTATCTCCAAGATCTTCGAAAAGGTTGTAGCACAGCAGTTATTCTCGTACCTACATAGTAATAACATTCATGAACTGTATCAGTCGGGATTTAGGTCTTATCATAGCACAGAGACAGCACTGATTAAAGTGGTAAATTACCTACTACTGACCTCTGATCAGGGTTGTCTCCTTCTTTGTGTTACTTGAACTTAGTGCAGCTTTTGATACTTTTGATCATACTATTTTCCTTAATAGACTAGAAAATGTTATTGGCATTAAGGGAACGGTCCGCTCCTAGCTCAGGTCTTATTTCACTGATCGCTATCAGTTCATAAATGTAAATGAATTTCTCTGTTTATACTGAGGTAAGTTTGGTGTACTGACGGTTCTGATTTAGGCCCACTGCTTTTTACTTTATATATGCTGCCTCTGGGTCAAATTGTTTGTAAACATGGAATTTGCTTCCACTGTTATGCTGAAGATGATGCACAGTTGTATGTTTCAGCCTGCAGCTTAATAAATTTGAGGAATGTGTAAAGGACATTAGACAGTGGATGCTTATTACCTTCCTCTTACTTAATTCTGAAAATGCTGACAGATGTACTTATTCTAGGACCACATACAGCTAGAAGTAAGCTTTCTGATCACATAGTAATGCTGGATGGCATTTCTGTTTCATCACGTGCAACCGGAAAACACCTTGGTGTGATTATTGACTCCAGTCTTTCATTTGACTCTCCGGCAGATAATATTAATAGGATAGCCTTTTTTCATCTCAGAAATATTGCTTAGATAAGAAATATATTGTCATACATATAATGTCACTATACAATGCAGTTCTAAAATTAGTTCATGCTTTCGTTACCTCTAAGTTGGATTATTGAATGCCACACTGTCTGCATATTCTGACATGCAGATACAAGAGTCTTTACTAGAACCAGAAAATATGACCACATCACCCCTGTCTTATCCACACTGCATTGGCTCCCAGTAAAATTTTGCATTGATTATAAAATACAACTATTGATCTATAAAAAAGCACTGAATGGTCTCGAGCCACAGTATCTGAGTGAATTTTTGGTCTTTTATAATCTGGCACATGTTCACCCAGGTTTGTTGATTGTGGACTGCCTGGCTGCCTTATGTCCCAGGGCACCCATGTCATGTCTGTTTTCCCTTCCGGCCCTCCCTTTTAGTTTTGCGGTCATAGCTAGTCTTGCTCGAGTCCCTGCTTGCACTCACTGAAAGTACATTGTCCTTAACCATTATGGGACAATAAGCATACCTAATAATATTTCCCTCTCCCTCTCGCCCTCCCTCACTATCTCTATCAAGCTATACATTACTTGAGAGATACCAGTGATCCTGACCCTTTCTGCTCCCCTGCCCGATCCATCCTGATGCCTTATTTCTGGTTGGAGTTCTCATCAATTGGACGTCACATGCTGCTGCTGAGGATGGCACCACATGGCGCAGGCTAAAGATCCTTGACATTGTTGTGGATGGTACCACTGAAAAACCACAAGATGGAGTTGGACCCAATTCATATGAACAGTTATGCTATGATGGCTAAGACTACAATTACCACAAACAGTTTTGCACTCAAATCTCCATCAGTGAACAGTAGAGAAGAGCAACAAAGCAGACTTCATGTAAAAAGTGAAATGAAATTTCCTGGTTACACAACTGCACTATTTCACCATGTAGTATTAGCACATTTACAGAAAGGATTTATTTATAATTACACCTTCTGAGTCTTGTTCCTCTCAAGGTTTCTTCCTCATATCGTCTCAGGGAGTTTTTCCTCGCTACAGTCACATCTGGCTTGCTCATTAATAAATTCATACATTTAAAATCTATATCCTGAATTTATATTTTTCTGTAAAGCTGCTTTTGGACAATGTCCATTGTTAAAAGCACTATACGAATAAAACAGAATTGAATTGAATATAGAGTACTAGAATATATTACGTAGTAAGTATGAATAGTCTATCACAGTTCAAGTGGCACTTGCCACACCAATACAAGAATATATGCAGTTATAATGCAAGCAGCAGTGCTGTGTATTTCCCCACCCATGTGTGATTTCTGTCTGCTGTCTTTCCACTTCCAAAATGAGTTTTACCTCTCACCTCTTTCCCTTCAGGTCATTTGTACACCATCTGTCTCTCTTTAGCAGCTGTTCATGTCAAATATGAAGCATGCGATCTCAGCATTGAGTCACGCTTGTGTGTTAGTTAAATATACTAATAATTTGAACAAGATGAGTATGTGTGTGGATTAATAGGGTGTGGAAGCCTGTAAATAAGCAATCATTGGTAGACGTGTAGACAACACTCACCAGCTCAGTACATAAGATCACACCGTAAAGCATGTATATACACAAGCTCATGTCCTGCACTATCATTGTGGAGGTCGTTTTTATAACAACAGCAACACAAAACTGCATTTGCATCAACATGCAATTGATAAATAAAATAAATTCAAACTAAAATTGATTTTGTGTTAAATATGAATTGGATTGGGTCATTCATTACGTGTGAGTTGCTTTGGATAAAATAATCTGCCATTATGAATAAATGCAAATGGCAAATTCCTGTTAAAGCAAATGATTCATATTAATATCTATATAAATCTCACACTGTTACATCATATGTAATTATCTGTCATCTGCAATCAGTAAACATACACATTAAAGAATAACTAAATCAAATGTATGAAAATCCCAAATAGCGATTACAGCATATAACCTGAATGGCAATAAAAAGGCCAGTAGACAACTGAGTATTGTAGAGTAAGACTCAAGAGACTACTATACATGGTAAATGGCGCACTTATATAGCGCTTTTATCCAAAGCGCTTTACAGTGTGTCTCATTCACCCATTCACACACCATGTCAGAGCTGCCATTCAAGGTGCTAACTTGCCATCGGGAGCAACTTGGGGTTCAGTGTCTTGCCCAAGAACACTTCGGCATGTGGAGTCATGTGGAGTCATGTGGGCAGGGAATCAAACCGCCAACCCTACGATTAGTGGACAACCCGCTCTATCACCTGAGCCACAGCAGCTCGTATAGTATAGTCTCTGAAAAGTATAGTCTTTTGTAGGTTGTCTATAGTCTTTTAGTAACTCAGATAGACTAATAGGATATGAAACACAGAAGAAGGGAATGTTGTGTGTGGGGGTGTTAAAAATGCACACATGACATAGCATGAAATTGCTTCCATATAAGTCTGAACATTATAGCTTTCTGTGTAATGATTCAAGTGGAAACAGGAAGAGCCTTTTCCCCCCATATAACATCATGAAATTGAAAAATAAGGTGTGGCCTACTTTGGTGGGAAAAAACGATACTGATATTCCTGCAGGACTGGGTTGTGGCTACACCAAGCAGCTGTTTTTTTTCCAGCTTAGAAGAAGTGAGCTGGTGTGGAGTTAAGTTGCCACTGTTTATAAAATCATATTCATTGATCAAGTCTTGACCTAAATCCAATATTCTACATGTGTTGATGTCAGTGTAGTGACAGGACTGAGGTGCACTGAATGAGATGATGAGATCTCTAGGTGTTCAACCTAAAATCCCAAGCTAATTTGGAGCATTGATCAGTTTTATTTATGTCCAGGTTGGCATGTGAAAAATTTCATGTTAATTCATTTGTCCCGGCCCATGAGGATGAGAAGCAGAACACATGTGCAGTCACACACATCTGATAGCAATTTCCAAAATCTCTGCTATAAATAATTCAGAGGCTTAAACTCAGACATTGGGGTATGAACACAACTTTTTGACACACATTCAGTTTTTACGTATTTAACAGTGTGTAAAATAACGCCTACAGTGCCTTGCGAAAGTATTCGGCCCCCTTGAACTGTTCGACTTTTTGCCACGTTTCAGGCCTGAAACATGAAGATATAAAGCTGTAATTTTTTGTGAAGAATCATTTTTTGGGACACAATCATGAAGTGGAACGAAATTTATTGGATATTTCAAACTTTTTCAACAAATAAAAAAC
>JAFFST010053567.1:200031-211755 GCA_022414735.1 Noturus placidus
ATAATCACATTTATTATTATACTTTTAGGTATCATAGCTACTGAGTCTATTTGGGAGCAGAATAGTCTGATTGTACTTTTGTTTTTTTTTTTATTAGAAAACAGGCACAGTACATTATAAACCTCCAATGCCTTTACACAGGTCTTATAAATCCTTTCTGGATTATGAAAATACTGTAGCTTCACCAGTAGTAAGCTGACTGAAGAATCAGGAGAGAAAGAGCCAAGAGATAATCAAAGAGATGGTTTATTATACGCGTGAAGACAGCCTAGGCACTCCATAGTCTAAACATCAGTTGGGTACAACCGTACAAAGGACATATCCGAGCATAATTACAGAAAAACATAGGAACAAAACATGAGCTCATGAATAAGTATTGGTGAATCAAAGTAAGGCTGAGCCTTAATCATATTTTTGAGTGACTAAACTTATAAGGGCTAAATATTAAAATAAATACATATTCCAGGAGTACACAGGTCATACCCTGGGTCAGGACATTTCCTGAGCTGATCCACTGATTTGTATTTTGTTGAACAGCACAAACCCAGATCTCACATATGAACACAGGACACACAGTCCTATGAATTTTCTCATAACTTGCCAACAGAAGCTTGTAGACGTTGGACACATTTATTCAGGATGTTACTTGTGGCTCTGATATCGCGGATGACTGTTTGCATCAATATTCCGATATTAATCAGAATTTGGTAATATTCAAATTAGTATTGAGTCATGAAAATTCTGCAATCCGATTCAGATTAAGACAATAGTCTGATTCCCCAAATTCTGATTCCCTGGAATATGCCTGTTTTAATCGGAAATTTGTGCACGTAAACGCCTTATTCAGAAAATCCACTGAAAAGAGATGCTGTTCTTATTTGCTGTTGATGCTTATGCTCAGTCCACAAGGAATTGTGGGTGCTCACATATGCTTAGCTGTAGGTGAGGTATTTAGGAATGGCAACTCGGGCATACTTAAACAACCATGTATACAGGAATATTCGTGTGCATGTGTGTGCGTATATAATATATATGTATGTATGTGTGTGTGTGTGTGTGTGTGTGTATATATATATATATATATATATATAATATACTGTATACACATACATACATACACACGAATATTCCTAAATATATATAAATAAAATGTGTGTTTGTGTATGTAACATCGTATTCATATATGGCTGCAACTTGAATATAGACCTTAAACGGACTTTGATGTGCATGTACACATAGTTATTATATTAACAATAAATTCGTAAATTCAAGACAGACGTGAATGGGGAACTTGTAATTGAATGCACCTGCCTCAATAAAATCCACTGATAACCAAATTGATAACTTTAACTAAGCTCACCATTAAGCCTGTTAATTGTTTCTAATATCTGAGGATGCCAGAAATGACTCTTATAATCCAGAATATTGTTCAGTTAATCTTTGTGTGTGTATGACTTGGTTTCACAGGGTCCTCCACGCAGCTCCAGTTTGCAGGCTCCTATAATGTTGTTGTCTGGGCATGAGGGAGAAGTTTACTGCTGCAAGTTTCACCCAAACGGCTCCATGCTTGCTTCTGCAGGATACGACCGTCTCATCTGTACGGCATTTCACTGAGTACATTTCAAAAACTACTGAGTTTGTTTAGAGTTGTGATGCTTTTCCTTTGTGTGTGTGTGTGTGCGCGCGCATTGGTGGGAGCATCTCATGAAGGCCCTTTACTAATGAGGATAAAGGAGTTGTACTGAAACGCTCAGTTTTATCACTCACTATGCTTTAGATTAACTGACTGAAGCCGAAGATATTGGTGTTTCAGTGTGCTGAGTAAAACTAGTGCTTCTAGTAAAGTCTGTCCACTCTGCAGTCCTATTGCTAGGCAGTTATTTCAGTCTCTGGTACAACAGAGAGTTTTCATTTCATAACAATGTGAGGGGGATATTTATTATCTTTTTGCATGTCCAGCATTTATTTTGTGCTTTTCACATATTACTGCTTGTTATTCGACTGATTAGTTTAACTATCTATTCAGTGTTCTGTCTTTTTTTTTATGTATGAATATTTCTGAAATGCTGTTTGTGTCTTGTTTAGTGTTATGGAACGTGTATGGAGAATGTGAGAACTTCGCCACACTAAAAGGCCACACTGGGGCTGTAATGGAGCTTCATTATAATACAGACGGCAGGTTTGTATGTTTGCGAGTTCATGCGTGCTTATGTATAGCACTCTGATTTCTGTGTTAATCGTGCTCTTAGTAATTTGGTCTCTTGTCTGTGAGATCGAGTTCTGTGAGCAGGGCCGGTGTTAATTTAGGGTGCTTTCACACATTGGTCCGTTTGAATCAAACACTGATGTCTGGTTCCAAGCGAACTCCCTCATGGTTTGATTGCAGCGACAAAGAGCAGTTAGATTCTGAATCAACCCAACTGCAGGAATTGAACCGACTATGCTGTCTATGTTGGTTTGCAGCAATGTGATCATGTGAAATGATAAACTTAGTGCTGGCTCCTTTTTCTCCATGTTTATTTGATTTTAGTATTTCTACTTTGCAAAGGTTTGTTTATCTATATGGCACCCAGCCTAAATGTTGTTGCTTTTTGGTTAGTTTTTTATGTTCAGTATTAAATCAAACCAAACCAAGCAGCAAACAAAGCAAACGTATCAGTTTCACACTTATGCAGATGCAGCAACTGGACGAATAAGTGTGAAAGCACTACCAGAGTTGCAAAACGGACACACAAGGTGCAAACTGAGCCGAAGGACAGAGCTGTAGTACTGCGGGAGCACAATGTACAGTGCATCCGGAAAGTATTCAGTGCTTCAGAGTATTTTCCCATATTTTGTTATGTTACAGCCTTATTCCAAAATGGATCAAATTCATTATTTTCCTCAAAATTCTACAAACGATATCCCATAATGACTACATGAAAGAAATTTGTTTGAAAGCGTTGCAAATTTATTAAGAATAAAAAACAAAAAGCACATGTACATAAGTGTTTACAGCGTTTGCCATGTTTTGCATGCAACACTCAAAATTTAGCTCAGGTGCATCCTGTTTCCACTGATCATCCTTGAGATGTTTCTACAACTTTATTGGAGTCCACCTGTGGTAAATTCAGTTGATTGGACATGATTTGGAAAGGCACACACCTGTCTATATAAGGTCCCACAGTTAACTGCATGTCAGAGCACAAACCAAGCCATGAAGTCCAAGGAATTGTCTGTAGACCTCCGAGACAGGATTGTATCAAGGCTCCGATCTGGGGAAGGGTACAGAAACATTTCTGCAGCATTGAAGGTTCCAATGAGCACAGTGGCCTCCATCATCCGTAAATGGAAGAAGTTTGGAACCAGCAGGACTTCCTAGAGCTGGCCGCCCAGCCAAACTGAGCGATCCGGGGAGAAGGGCTTTAGTTGGGGAGGTGACCAAAAACCCAATGGTCAGTCTGACAGAGATCCAGCATGTCTGTGGAGAGAGGAGAACCTTCCAGAAGAACAACCATCTCTGCAGTACTGCACCAATCAGGCCTGTATGGTAGAGTGGCCAGATGGAAGCTGCTCCTCAGTAAAAGGCACATGACAGCCAGCCTGGAGTTTGCCAAAAGGCACCTGAAGGACTCTCAGACCAAGACAAAAATTGAACTCTTTACCTGAATGGCAATCGGCATGTCTGGAGAAACCAGGCACCAGTCATCACCTGGCCAATACCATCCCTACAGTGAAGCTGCTGTGGGGATGTATTTCAGCGGCAGGAACATGGAGACTCAGGATCGAAGGAAAGATGAATGCAGCAATGTACAGAGACATCCTTGATTAAAACCTGCTCCAGGGCGCTCTGGACCTCAGACTGGAGCAAAGGTTCATCTTCCAACAGGACAACGACCCTACGCACACAGGCAAGGAGTGGCTCCAGGACAACTCTGCAAATGTCCTTGAGTGGCCCAGCCAGAACCCAGACTTGAACCCGATTGAACATCTCAGGAGAGATCTAAAAATGGCTGTGCTTCCAACCTGATGGAGCTTGAGAGGTCCTGTAAAGAAGAATGGGAGAAACTGCCCAAAAATAGATGTGCCAAGCTTGTAGCATCATATTCAAAAAGACTTGAGGCTGTAATTGGTGCCAAAGGTGCTTCAAAAAGGATTGAGTAAAGGCTGTGAATAATGGGGTATTGTTTGTAGAATTTTGAGGAAAATAATTAATTTAATCCATTTTGGAATAAGGCTGTTACATAACAAAACATGGGAAAAGTGAAGCGCTGTGAATATTTTCCGGATGTACTGTATCGTAGATAAAGGAGATTATTTCACACTGACTCTGTCTACTCATTAAATGTCTGTGATTTTTACGTGTACTTGTATTACAGTTTTTCTGATTTAACATGCTTTTTGCACTTTGGAATGTGCAGCATGAAACCGATTTCAGAAAGTGAAGTTAACACTGTCAGTATAAGATGCTTCTACAACACTTTTTCAGATGTCTTTGTCTGTCTGCTCCCCAGTCTGCTCTTTTCAGCCAGTACAGATAAGACAGTTTGTGTGTGGGACAGCGAGACGGGTGAGCGTGTGAAGCGACTGAAAGGACACACGTCCTTTGTAAACTCTTGTTTTCCTGCTCGCCGTGGTCCACAGCTGGCCTGCACTGGCAGTGATGATGGAACTGTGAAGGTAAATAAGACCGAAATCAGAATTGCATGATGAGTTACACATTAAAATCTCTGTGATTTTGTTGTACACTGGGAGGAATCGCTCAGGCTATGTTCAGAGGGCAGGTTGAATCTGATTTTGAATTTTTTATGCTGTTTGAACTAGGCAGGAAAGGTTTCTGCAGTCCAAACAACAAATTATTTTTCTCAATTTGTATTTGACTGTGTGTAATTAAAGTTGAAAGGATTTCTGGATTAATACAAATCAGATTTTTTTTTGGGGGGGGGGGGGTCCTCTCATTTAATGTGTGGTGCTTCTTGATGGCAGGAATTTCAGTGAGAAAAATCCCATAGTCATGATGCCATAGCCATCTGAGAACTGGTGTATAAAATATGAGAGGGATTATTTGGCATTATATGCCATTAAATTCTCTTGCATTGTTTAGTGTATTTGTAGCCTAACACATGTGGATGGGAACTCGTGTTCAGAAGAGGGCAGTTAGTGCTCTCATCCAAGGATTTTCAGCTGCATCTCCCGTTTCAACAAGGAAGCACATATTTATCTGTTACATCAGAATAGGGATGAACATGTTGGTTTTAAATGACTGAAAATTGAGTGTGTGTGTGTGTATGTATATATGTGTATGTTTTTAAAGAAGAAATTTGTGGCAAGAAACAACAGTTTGGGCAAAAACAGTATTTTGCTGTTATTATTTTTGTCATGGGGCCTTAGCACGATTGCCTTGCACCTCCGAGGTTCAATTCCCGCCTCTGACCTGTGTGCACAGTTTGCATGTTCTCCTCGTCCTTCAGATACTCCAGTCCAAAGACATGTACTGTAGGCTGATTAGTATTTCCAAATTGTCCAGCGTGTGAATGTGTGTGCTATTGTACCCTGTGACAGAATCAATTCAATTTTGTATAGCGCTTTTTTACAATGGTACATTGTCTCAAAGCAGCTTTTACAGAAATATCATTTTTACATTTACAAGCGACTTACTAATGAGATCACATTCACACACCAATGGTAGCAGAGCTGCCAGCTTGCCATTGGGGGCAACTTAGGGTTCAGTGTCTTGCCCAAGGACACTTCGGCATGTGGAGTCACCCGGGCCGGGATTCGAACCGCCAACCCCACGGTTAGTGGATTGGTGGACAACCCGCTCTACCAACTGAGCCACAGCCGCCCTGTCCAGGGTGTCCCCCACCTCGTGCCCCAGAGTTCCCTGGGATCGGCTCCAGGCTCTCCCGTGACCCTGTGCAGGATAAGCGCGATGGATGAGTGGATGGATTTGTTCACTTGTAATTTGCAATATGACAATGTCTATAAAGTCTATTTTCCCCACCGTGTAAACAAAGTCTGAATGAAATACTACGTATGTTAATGTAATATAAATCAACTTCTGTAAAGTGGATACTCCATGTGACATGTAATAAAAAGGATGGAATTTGATGGTCTTGATCATAAATGCAGGCTTTGATCTTTAGTATGGTGTTCATATGATGATGATGAGCAAATATAAAAGTTTTGGTAAAGAACTAATTATTTCTTGGTTTTCAGCTGTGGGACATCAGGAAGAAGGCGTCCATTCATACGTTTCAAAACACGTACCAGGTTCTAAGTGTTACCTTCAACGACACCAGTGACCAGATCATCTCAGGAGGCATTGACAATGACATCAAGGTAGAGCATCCAAGTGTCACAGACATGCTCACACACTGCCTCGGTTTATGTTTGTCAGTGGGTTTACTTTTCTTATGTGTGTGTGCTACAGGTATGGGACCTGAGACAGAATAAGCTGATTTACAGCATGCAGGGCCATGGAGACTCCGTGACTGGACTCAGTCTCAGCTCAGAGGGATCCTACTTACTGTCCAACTCCATGGACAACAGTGGTGAGTGATTGCATTTAGCGTGTGAGGGAGAGCAATGCAGGAGCAGAGTACGAGACTAATATGCTGTGTGTTAACTCCTGTTTGAAATAATCTCTCCTCTGTGATTTAGTGCGTGTTTGGGATATCCGTCCATTTGCCCCTAAAGAGAGATGTGTGAAGATTTTCCAGGGAAATGTCCACAGTTTTGAAAAGGTAAAAAAAAACGGGATTAGGGGTGTAAATTGCAAGTTTCATGACTATACGATCTAATATTGATTATTTTAGCCAGTGAGTCGATATTTGCCAATACTTCAGTGACTGCCGCGATGCGATTTCAATCCGATCTATTCCGGGGCCTTCAATCGATATTAAACGAAGTGCCTATTTCACACAATCAGTAACATTTCTATTAATTCACAGATGCAATCAAGATATATTTAGAAAAATTTAATTGAGCTTTTTTCCACTATGGAATACTACATATTTCAATGCAAATAAGAATCTGTAATGAACTTAAACTTTGACTGATGTCACACCCAGGAAGTGGCTGGAATTAGAGTGTCTTCGGGTCAGAGTGGGACCCGTTTGCCCGACTTGCCTTTTTTTCTCTTTTTTTTGTGGTGGAAGAACTTTTATAAATCAAGTGACAGCTCAGTTCCTTCTATCCCGTTATATTTATTACTGACGTATTTCAACAAGAATATAAAGATAAATAACATACTGAGTATTGTTTTCTGCTACGAAAAGTCCAACTGTAACATTCTGAAAAAAAAAGTTGGTTTGCATTCAAGCAATTATGAAATATATATCTCTATGCAGGTGTGTGTGTGTGTGTGAGACAGAGAGAGAGAGCAAGAGCGAGCACATGCGCTCTGAGCCATGAGAAAACTGCACTTTTTATAGCATAATTAACTGATGCACTGCTTTGAATACAGATGTAGTGTAATTAGTTACTTCAGTTATCAGTTACACAATAATTCTACGTGTTCTTTTTGTGCGTGTGTGCGGTACGGTGAAAAAGCGGGCGAGTGGTACGTCTGCCAGCCCTACTACTATCACTACTTTACAGTGATAATGAATAACAAATATAGACTTGTACACTGGACTATAAGTGTTAAATAAAACAAAACCAGCTTCATGAGGGTGAATCATCCAGGAGTCTTTTCTTAGAATTCCTATATAAGCTGATCTCCTTTCTGTTTCTCCTAAGTTTTAAAAGAAAGCAACTTGTTCAAAAATTTTAATGTAAGGTTTACATTTTAAATTTTTTTATTAAAACACTTATTTAAAAAATATATTACACTGGCTCTTACACCTCTATTCTGCGCACTTTGCTTCTCTAGAGCTTAATTAAAAATCTTGTATTGTAGCACTACTTGTATTGTTCTCTGCTTCACGTATCGCTTTGCTTGTATTTCCATTTGTGAGTCGCTTTGGATAAAAGTGTGCGCTAAATGAGTAAATGTAAATGTACTTGTTTGGGGAAACATAATTTTAAGTAAAACTGCTTAAGTTAAAAAAAAAACTTAATATATATTTTGATTCTGAGATTAAATTAGTCATGGGTACTTCACTATTTGTATTTGCCTTTGGAACAAGTTTATTTATTTATTTTTCATAATGCAAATCTATTGTTGCATCTACTATTTAAAAAAATGGGGCAAAATGTGTCATTGGTTACCCATAAATAGTTAGGAACACAGCAATATTGCTTCGCAAACAAGTTAGCTACAGTTGGTACTAGGTAGCGACCCAAAAATCCTGTCATTACTGTATCAGTTGTAGTAGAAACAAATTGAAGCTATTTTCAGCCACACTGTCATTAAAAAAATTACAAATATACATTTAATTTGCTGTCCACTTTTGAATGGTAGTGTACTGCATGTCCAGAGAAAATCCAGCTGAATGGAACATTAAGGAACATGAAATTTACACTCGCGTTTTGTCTTGAAGAGTTGCGACCGGTACCCGGATACACATCATTTGTATTTATTAGATACAGTGTTTCATTCCTCTTCTCACTCACTCATAATCTTGTTGGGATCACCTGTCCTGATGACTGACTGCACATTATGCCGTTGTGGAAACGGATGCATGTACTGACTGTTTTATGAATTTCTTTTGTCCACAGAATCTTCTGCGCTGCTCTTGGTCACCAGATGGCAGTAAGATAGCGGCAGGCTCCGCTGACCGGTAAGACAACGTGTGCATACAGGTGTATATGAGCATTCAGATTAATGCCTGGTGTATAATTCTGCATGTTTGCTTTTTAGGTTCGTGTATATCTGGGACACGACTTCTCGTAGAATCCTTTATAAGCTTCCTGGTCATGCAGGGTCCGTCAACGAGGTGGCCTTTCATCCAGAGGAACCCATTGGTAAATACGCCTGCAATTGGTTTTTTCCCCCTTTATCTTTAACATGGTGGAAATTTCGAGAGTGGGACTGAAAAGTGTTTGTGTTTACTCTTTGCTTGTTGTGTTCTGTTTAATTTCATGACATGTTTTTTCTTCCGCAGTTCTGTCTGGATCCAGTGATAAACGCCTGTACATGGGGGAAATTCAGTAGGGGTGTGTGTCTGTGTGTCTGAAAGACTTTGGGGTAGGAGATTACTGATTTTGAGAAACAGATGTTCAATTTTGAGACAGTCCTTGGCCGTGGATCAACACAACAGTGCCCGTGGATGCCTTTTCTATGCTTTTAATAAACACATTTTTGAAGAAAATAAATTCAGTACTTTTTTTTTATATTATTTCTGATCAACTTCTAGCTGTCCTGGATATACTGGACTCCTTTTCGTTTACAAAAACATGCCAAACTATTTCTTAACAGTAGCTACAGTGGACCTGCATTTATTGGACAGTCTGTGTTCGCATGAACTCATCTCCAGGTGTACCAGGTGTTGATTACTGTTTTTATTTTCAGTTTGTTCAGTGTTTGGAGCACTGCATGGATTCTGTGAGTACAGTTACGTGCAGGTTTCCATTTCATGAAGAAGACCAAAATAATTTCTAGCAAGACATTAAGTGGATTTCACAGATGCTGATTCATGATCCTAGTAACAAATTTGCACATTTTTCATATTTGGATAATACCAATGGGGGAAAAATTCAGCTCAAAGGTTTGCATATTTCTTTATATATGTGAAATAATTGTTCTCTAATAACTGAGATTGTATCCACTCTTTGCCTCTTTAACTGCCAGACAGATTCTGGATAGTCTAAAGTATAATGTTGGCCTACTCCAATGAACATTATTCTAACCCGTGTTCTAGATTGTTCTGTGCTAGAGTGCATTGCCATATTTCTGAAAATATCACTGTCCGATAAATGCTGGTTGTTAAATCAGGAGTACCTTCCAAGATGAAAGCTTATAAAAGCCAAAACCCAATCTCAAATTAAAAAAAGAACATCAGTTAGTTAACCCCGGATAGTCTGAGGAAGGATTTTGCACATTCACCGTGAACTTCAAAAGCCGTCATCAGTCGAGTTCTGAAAATGAGATCAATTTGTAATGAAGAATAATCGCAAGTAATATTTTTCTAGCAGCAGAACAAGCTGTTTGTGTTTTAATACAAGGACTACTGACATTAGTCTAGTCTTTTTTTTTTTTTTTTCCTTTTAAAAGTGCACCTATTATGGTTTTGATACAGGACTCATTTTTGTTTTAGCTGTCTCATACATAGATTTGCATGGTTTCTAGGTCAAAAACACTTTAATGTGCTCATAATTTAAACTTACCTTTTTTTTCTCCCAGTGTCACAAACGACTGGTTAAATGATTTGTTCTAAAGGATCCAGTCTAGATCCATTCTAAATTCCTCCTTTCAGATAGCATACAAGTGAGGTGGAATGGCATCAAGCTGCAGACAGTTAATAATTATTAATTATAATAATTATGGTGTTTTTAAGCCATTTATCTTGCATTCAACATTTAGACTAAATTATTGTCAAGAATTTTTTCATGTGTGCTGCCGTTCTTTAATTTTCATACTTAGTTAATATTGTTTAAACCCCCAGGGTATTCAACACGTTTGGCAAAAAAATTAAAGAGGAATACAAAAACATAAATTAGTCAGGTAGAATTTGCATAATATTAGTCTATTTATCTAATAGTCTAATAGATATTTTTGAGAGGCATTACTGCCCCATGGCACAAGTACCTATTGCAAAAACACCTTTGTTTGAAACAAACTGGCATGTTGAGAAAAGTGTATTGTACTTTGTACCCGTGATAACTGAGTTCTCAGTGGTCAGGAAGTTGTGGGCATTCTTCCTTTGCTTCAATATGTCAGAGACTGTTCTCATAATGTGTCAGTGTTGTGTAGAACTACACATGCCACAATAATAGTGTCACACTCTCTCATTAGGGTGGCTCTAGGCCCACACTGGCACTAATGATGTCTACGAGCATCTCAATGCTGATCCAGTGGGGCAGGTTCAGGCTCAACGGAGGGGTCACGACAGACTGCAGCCAAAGCTCACACAAGAAGCAGGCTTTCAAATTGTGCTATACTGTAAATGCATGGGAGGAAACTATTTATTTAACCTTCCATTAAGTTAAACTACACATTGAAAATTTGTTGCCAACATGGACTCAAATATTTGAGTCAAATCTATGATTATTAGTTGAGCTTGGCCATTTGCTTTCAGTGTTAATGATGTGGGTGAGCTCACAACATTATCACTCAGCAATATTTCTTAAATGGAGAAGAGTAGCTTAAAGATTTGTACTTTTGTATATTAAAAGGCTTTAAACTGGAAGCCGATATTATATTAATACCTACTCATTAATGCTGTGGAAGGATTTCTAGTTCATGGATTATCCTTCCTTTACCACATGATAATAAATGGTGCTTAATTACTTATTTAATGAATCTGAAGCCTTTTAATACAATTTATGTAACATAACTGACAGCTGCAATTCTGTACAATTTATTTTCAGATGTAAATATTGAGAAACTCTGTGATTGCTGATTGTGATATTGTATAGAAGAGCTAATATATATATATATATATATATATATATATATCTGTCAATAGCTTAACAAATTATATATATTTGTTAAGCTATTGATTGAGATATATATACATTTACATTTATTCATTTAGCAGACGCTTTTATCCAAAGCGACTTACAAATGAGAGCACACTCACACACCAATGGTAGCAGAGCTGCCATGCATGGTGCTAGCTTGCCATCGGGGGCAACTTA
>JAFFST010053567.1:213200-224053 GCA_022414735.1 Noturus placidus
ATATATATATATATATATATATATATATATATATATATATATATATATATATATATAAATAGCTTAACAATGAAACTACTAGGGATGAGCAATCCATTATATTACAAGGTCTTGTCAATGGCATAATAAGAATGATATTGGGCAAACTATTACATACACGTACACACTTAAAGGCAGACTGGCAGCTGGATAAAAAAATGTATGTGCTTCCATAATAGTCTACTGAGTTTCCACCTAATAACAAAGATGGAAAACATAAAAGATGTAACCATTCAAACCATTGAAAAAAAATCAAACTTATGGTTCTGTCATTTTGTATAAGTTGCACATTGAGTGAATAATGGGTGCTTAGTCTATCTACTTTTACTTTCTACTCAAAAGACATTTTGGGGGAAATTGATGATCAATAATCTACCTTGTTCTTGTTCATTATACTGTCTCAATCACTGATGATGAAGTGTTATAGATGTGTCAGTGACATGGAATGAAATTATCAGCCCAAATAGAGATCAAATCTAGGTGTCATTTCACTCAGTGTAACCCAATAGCCACATGAATCTACAGTCTGGGTTATAAAGAATCAGCTCCAGTATCACTTCTTCATACCATTCTGTGTATTTTACATATTAGCATTAGTGGTACTGTTGCACTTGGTTCCACAAAAATCCACCTTACTGCATTTTTACCAACAAATAATCTGATGTGGATGCCAAAAATAAAGCCTTATATTGAGGGTTTTTTGGGGGCGGGTGGAGTGGTTGGCATACCCCTGCTAGCCCATCTATACCAGCCGCCCCATGTGAAACTGCAAGGCATATTTTATGTAATTTGAGGGGGGGGGGGAATAAAAAGCTCCAGGTTTCCCCAAAATCTTTGTTAGCAGATCTGGAATTTCCCCGAATCGAGTTTGTGGTCATGGTGAACCAATGGTCATGGTGAAAAAGCAGGAAAGGATGTAATTAAAAAGAAAATTTGATATCTGCAGCTATAAACAGAAGCATCTGTACTAGGTAGATAGGTATTCTCCTATAAGTGAAATTAGGGATGTTACGTACAGCTGATGTTAACTACAATGTAACAAATATAAAAACAAAATTGCCTCACAAAATGCACCACACGGTGTTAAATCTCCCTGCCACCCCTTTCCCATCCTAAATGGGAATCTTTTCCAGCACTCTGGATCTAAAAATAAATAAATAAAAAAGACATACAGCTTCTTTAATAGTAATCCTGAACATTCTGTATGCGAAACATGTTGAGCATGTTATAGGCTACTCAATTGTCCTGTATTTATCAGCTAATAAAAATATAAAAAGGTATAACAATCAAACAACTAATTCTGCATCAAAACTTTGTCCTCCCGAAAAAGTTCATCTTGGTGTAACATTTTTTTGTGTAACAGTTTTCCCTTGCAGCCTTTATTTTTAGGACATGTAGCTAATGAATGCACTCCCTTTGAGGCTATTCTTCCATGCACCATGTTACAGCCTTTACTTAGGTAGGGGGTAGGGTGCTATTAGGGATGGAGCCATGCACTTTTCCTTTGTGTTCATTCGCCCGGTTGGAGGAGGAGAAGAAGAAGGAGAAAAGAGGCGCACTCCCCCACGCGGACTGCTGCTAAACTTGCACGAGGGTTTTGGTTTCCACCCATAATCCCTTTCTCTCACCCTCCTGTCGGTGTTGACAAAGAGCCGAGCGGGACGGAGCAGAGGGATGCTCATCAGGGAGGTTCAGTCTCAGCTCAATCCGTCTGTCTAAAATTGGCCTGCTTTTTCCAGGCGACGCCGGTCAGCGCGCGCGCGGTAAGTGACAAAGACGTGCTTTGTGCTCGCGCAGATTTCATGTGCGCTATTTTTACACTCTCCTCCACACGTCCCGCTCGCTGTCCGTGTGATTGCACATCATATGATGCTCATTTGTCCAAGTTGAACATGTTCCCTGTTTCTGTCTGTGTGCGCGTGTGTGCTGTTCTTTGTGCTTTCTTGGTTCCCCCTCGCGCGGAATGAAGGCGTGGCCGACCCGTTGCGGTCGGCTCCGTGTGAGAACAAAGTGACCCGGAGACGCGGCGGAAGTGCGGTTATGATCATCAGCAGCGCTGAGGTATTAACGCACGGAACCGCGGCTGCAGTCCGCTGGGCTCCCTGACGGTTCGGGTGTGTAAGTAACGGTATACAGCCGCCACGCTGGACCTGAACGGAGATCCGTCGTTCTCGCGGCGCCTCGCGGGGCCCAAGCCGTGCATGAAGCGCGAGAGCATGGGACGCTGCGACGGGAGGTGCACGCTGGTGGTCATCTGCTCCTTACAGCTGGTAGGTGAACGCCTTGTGCTGTGTTTCCTTACTGCACACTCATTTCATCCTCACATGGTTAATTATGTCGAAGTGAATTGATGAGGGACTGTGATTGGAGCTGGGGAACAGGCTTGGTGAGTCTAAGGGTAAAAATCTTCCCTAGTTCAGATTTCTGTACAGACTGATTAACAGCCTGGTACAGCATATCAACGTTAGGACAGTGTTTAAGGCTTTGGGTTACCTCATCAGAAGGGTGCGAGTTCAAATCCCAGCACCACCAACCTGGGCTTAAGACCCCCTTTACTAACTCAACTGCTCAGTTGTATCCGGTCTGAATAGTAAGTCTCTTTGCATAATTTACATTCATGGCGTTTTGTCAGATGCCCTAATCCAGAGCGACTTTGATTCATCTCATTCATACATCCCCCGAGCAGTTGGCGGTTAAGGGCCTTACTCAAGGGCCCAGCAGTGAAAGCTTGCTGGTGCTGGGATTTGAACCCTCATCTTAACCACTGAGGTGCTACCACCACCACCAAGTTATCACAGCCAAATGAGTTAAATGAAAATATGGTAGGAACATCTAACTGGCATATATTATGCTGTGATAATGGATTGTGATGAACAGGTCACAGAAGCTACTATGGATTGTTTAGAAATTACATTGACACGAACTGAAAAGGAACATAATTCCAAATGTAAGACTGGACCTGCTGAGACGTCGCTGAGATCTTTAAGGAGTTAGAACACACTGGCGTCAGGCCTGTCATGTTTCACATCAATCAGCAACACAGAGAACTGGAGGACATCAGTATGGGATCAGTGTCGGGTATCAGCCAATACTCAAAATGTTGAGATCAGTAACATAATTGTTGCGTCACCACAATGGATTTCATGGAAACTTTTAATGCCCCAGATCAGTGTGTGTTTTGTGAAAGAGTGTGCATGTGGCACAGAGGGATCTCCTGAGGTAGGGTCTCTTTTCTCATAGGGCTGTGGGCTGGGGCTCCAGGCTGTTTCCATGGAAACAGCTGCAGTAGAGCGCTGTGGGATTGTGTGTGTGTGTGTGTGTGTGTGTGTGTGTGAAGGGCCCGTTGCATTTGTCTGCCCCTGGCTTAAATGGATGACCGTGTTTTATTGGCCTTTACAGCTCATTTTAGCTGTGCAGTCCACAGACTCTTGATTGGTTTTGGTAAGAATAGATGCGTGACAGACTGCCAATTTTAACCCCTTGCACTAAATTGCAATCATGGTATCATTCATTATCCATAACAGTTTTAGATATAGTTATTTAAAAAAAATGTGTCACGTGACCCGCCGTGAACTGATACTAGTTGTATTGACTGTTGTGTTGATTAAGCAGGCATGTATTTGAAACTGACACTGTGGCACATTTGCCAGTGTCCCTGACACTCTTTGTACAGTTGTTCTGTGCCCCTTCTTTTTTTGCCTGGCTGATCCACAAAACTTGTGCCAAGCAGCCTGTTTGTTTCTCGGTTGCCTGTAGTCTGTTTTGAGCTTCACCTGTTTATGAGAGCCAACAACACCAGACGTCCCGTTCTGGGCAGAATGCTAGGTCTGCTATGTAGGCCAGGTCTCTGCTGCAACATAGAAGCTGCTTAAAGGAGCCAGGAAGTAGAGGTTACACTATTTGTGTATATGTGAGGCACAAGAAAATAAGGCAACGTGGCTACATCAAATCTTATCTATTTTTAAGATTGAACAATCCAATGTATTCAAAGCAAGCAGATAGAATGTCAGGCTCTTTAATTATTCATTCGCAGATGTCCTAGTGAACGGCTTTTGAACATCATTATTCCACATTTTGATGGATGGATATAATTAGAACCAATACACTTGAGTGCATCCCCAATTTCCAATTGATCTACAACAAAGACCTGTCTAATACAGATTTTTGCTCTCAGCCGTTTTAACCATTAAGAAGACAGTTGCTATTTATATACCACAGGTTAGTATGCATTAACTTTATGCATGTGTGCATATATGTGTTTGTAGCTGGCTGTGCTGCAGAGACAGGTGTTTGATTTCCTGGGCTATCAATGGGCTCCCATCTTGGCAAACTTTTTTCACATCCTGGCTGTTATTCTGGGAGTGTTTGGGACGGTGCAGGTCCGCTCACGATATCTTATACTGGTAAGTGCATACCTGCATACACACATATACTGGTAAGTGCACACCTACATATGTTGACTGAGTAGAGCATACGATAGAAATCACACAAAGCATCGTTATTTGACTTGTACTTATCGGAATCTGTGTTTTGAGTTTCTGTTCTGCTACATGTGTTTAGTTGTTTTGAGGTTTGTATTAACTAACGTGCATTTACTTTGTGTGTTCAGTATGCAGTGTGGCTAGTGGTCTGGGTTGGTTGGAACGCTTTCATTATCTGTTTCTACCTGGAGGTGGGCCACCTGTCTCAGGTAAATAAGAGAAGAATGATTAGCTCAGTTATTATGGTTTATTATTTGTCTGAAGTACTAATGTTTTGTGCTAATTTTGTTTGGGACTCTCTTAATCACACAAGCCAACTAATTAACATAACCGAATAAATCATTTAAACATTAATAATTGAACACATCAACCAGGCTATAATAGTAAGCTAGAAGCAGCCAGGACGAACATGAATAAAATTCGTCAGTTCACTTGAATACACACAGGAAAGTGAAGACGGAATTTAGTTTCAGCCTCGTAGAACTTTAAATCTGAAAATTCAGTAACTTTGAAAAGGTGTGCGATAAGCAAGGGGGCTGGTGTCGTCCTCTTGGGGGGAAAAACAAAACAAAACATGGTTTATTTTTCTGTGTCCATCTGAGAACACATGAGGCATTTGAGTACAGATATTTGTGTAAGTGTTTGCAATAATAATAATAATAATAATAATAATAATAATTTAAAAGCAGCTTCTGTACACAAAATAAGCAGTACACAGAAAAAAAGGAAAAAATGATAACTTATCATGCATGAATGTAACCTGAACATGTCCACTGGGGGCCAGAAAATCATAATGAATGTGGATATCAGAACACTGAGAATCACTACTACTTACTTCTGAGTTCTAAATCACAGATATAATGCTATTAAGTATTAATAGTAGGTATAAAGTGACCAGATAAAGAACAGTTTGGGATTTTTCAGAGTGAGTTGAGTGTTTGTCATATATCTCATATTGTGTTTGTGTGCTTTTCTTACTATATTACCTCCCAAACAGAGTTTTTAGACTGATGGTATTTTTAGTCCTTGACCTAGTGAAACAGTATCAGGATGTATTTATTGATAGAAACTTAAAAGCACTTCTGTAACTTGCTCTAGATAAGGCCATCTGCCAAATACCATAAATGTAAATGTAAAGACAATGCTATTGTTCAGAATCACATTCATGTTCATACCTTACATTGGTAGGAATTATTATATGAGGTAATAACCACGTCCTCTCAGCCAAATAAGCCAAATGTAGCATACAGTATATATGGGATTTCAGTCCTGGGTGAAGACTAACACAATCTTCCTTGAAGCCACTTGAAGCTAGCCACCTCATTTTGATCACACTGCTGCTCTGATTGTCAGGCGAGAGAGATTATGCCATCCCTCCCACCCAGAGTGCATGGCCAGTTTTGCTTTCTTGTCTTCCAGCCACGGATTATAAAAGTGCATAATATTGTCATCATTTGGTTTTTAGTTCTCTTGAAAATACATTAGTTGTGAGGCTTCAAATGCCTGAATTTCAAGTGATGCTCTTTGGTTTATTATAAATAAGGCACAAGTTAAAAGTTACAACACTTGCAAGTCCAACCCTGGAAAATGACCCAAAACAATGTACGTAAACCGAGGGCAGTCTACACCCTGTTTTACAACTTTAACCGTATACCTTTAATCCAGATGCACAGCTAAGAGGATATGCATTACAAAAACAGATTCTTGTGAAGCTGAGTGGGGAAAATGAAGGTCATATACTTTCGCAGAGCCATTATAACATGAGTGACTACATTTTTAAAAATTCTTTTTTTATTCATAGCAAATTATTTATATCTTGAAATTATGCATATGGGGTAAATTGACTTGACCAGACAGTTTTAACTAAGATATTTCTTTCTAAACTATATATTTGTTTAACAGTACACAGTACCTACTTATGTCCCCCCCCTCCCACATCTATGTATAGGATCGAGATTTCCTGATGACATTTAATACCTCTTTACATCGCTCGTGGTGGATGGAGAATGGGCCTGGTTGCTTAGTTACAACAGTGCCGGACTCCCTATTGGCTCCACAAGACCACCATGTGATCACGGTCAGTGGCTGCCTGCTGGATTACCAGTACATAGAGGTGGTCAGCTCTGCCCTGCAAGTGTTCCTCGCAGTGAGTGTTTTTTTTCCATATCAGTTCATTAAAGACCTTTATAAAAGAGTGCACTGTAATATGAATAAATCAGTATAAATCACCACACTACAGAATGGATGATTAATATATTTTATCTATATTCAGCCACTAAAACTATAGAGATCAGATTAAAAGACATTCTTATAAATAGGTAAAGGTATAACTTTATTTTCTCATCTGTAAGTCGCTTTGGATAAAAGCGTCTACTAAGTGAATAAATGTAAATGTAACTGAGGTAATGTGTCTTGACCACCCATTGCCCAACCTGCATTTAAAAGAACTTCTTTGACTTGATTCTGTTTTTGTCCTAGCTTTTTGGATTTGTATACGCCTGCTATGTTAGCAAAGTCTTCCTGGATGATGAAGACAGCTGTAAGTATTATCTGTTTAACAATTTAATATTATTGTTATAGATGCACATTCTTAACATCTTGCCCACAACAATTTTTCTAATTTTTGACTGTGTGTGTGTGTGTATGTGTGTGATAGTTGACTTCATCGGTGGGTTTGACTCTTATGGGTATCAGCCACCACAAAAGAGTTCCCACCTACAGCTGCAGCCTCTTTATACGTAGGTATCCTCATTTTAATATTACGGAATATATATAGTTGGGAAATTTAACTTCATATTCAGCATGCATTACGATAAAGAGTGTAAAGCCAGCCATTAGAGTTAGGAAAAGCGTTCAGGAAGTTAGTTGACCGTGTGTGTGTATTTATATATATATATATATATTATATAAAATGGGAAGGTGGGGCTAACAGCACTGTTCGGTGCTGATTGATTAGGCATACTATGATCAATTACTCATATAAACACAGAATAAAAGAACATACTAAACTACAGCTAAAAACAAAAAAAAATACAAGTCAAACTAAAAAAAATTTGTCACATATTTTTTACATTTAAGCTTCTAAGAAAAAAAAACAGTGGTTTGTGTGCTCTCGAGCTTTGATGCTAAAGACATCCTAGGTGGGAGAGATGGCATTACTCTCTCCCCTGTCAATCAGAGCACCACTAGATAATCATGTGCATCTGTGAGCTCATGTATATCAATTAGGGTTTTACATGATTTCCTCCTAATGTGTTTGATTACTCTGTGACGTTGCACAGGCAGCAGTTAGAAAAGATGTGAAGGCTGACTCCTGTATACATGGTTATAAGTATACCTGAGATGCCATTCCTAAATACAGCTAATCATAATATTGTGTTAATCTGATCCGGGCAGTCGGATTGAGGCCTTTACTTGAATCAGTACTAATTAGTATTACTGCCAAATTCCAATTCATATCAGAATATTGATGTGCATGTAAACATAGTCATTGTTATTTGGACTTGTGAAGCTTATGTGAACTGTGTGTTATTTTATTTGCTTTTTTGTCTTTATGGAGGTCTATATTCATTTTCTGCTATTATGAAATGTTAGTTCGTTTATTTAAAACTACATTTTAGTTGACTGTTGATGTTACACACACTCGTCCAGCTAGGCCTAACTTTGCACAGACCCCTTCCTTAAAGCTTTTCCAAGGCCTGATTTAGCTGTAAATTTTCTTGCCTTACAAAAAGTTGCCATTTCTAATTCTACTTGTTTAATCCTATATTCTTATTAGTTATTTAAAGACCTTTAGGAGTGACTACTAATGGGCTGGGATTAAAACCTGCAGCAAATACTTGATCAAAGATCAGTCTTGATAAGTGTGAAGACCTTTGCTTTAATGCATTGTATGAAAAAAAACAAAAGTGGTTCATGTCTAATTTCTTGATATTTTTTTTTATTATTTTTTCATTTCAGGGCTGGGTAGGAAGAAAGACACTCCCGAAACAGAACTCTTGAGAGATGCCGCCTTGTGCATTGTGGGTTACAGTATATAGTTCTACAAAATTGTCCGTGTTTCTGAAACTGTCTCCCTCTGCTGGCAGAAAAATAAACTGCAGCACAGACACTGTGCATTCAGTGAGTCACTGTGAGAAAAAGGCTGTGGGTGAAAGCTTGTACTGCCACAATACGTAGTGTATATGTCTGTGTACTTTGGAATTTCAAGTGCACAAACTATTTAGCAAATCTCAAATGCATAGCTATGATTTATTCTACAGAATGCAGTTAAATTTCAAAGCCATAGAGCATTGCAGTTGTCTGCTCTGGTTATGGTGTGCTTCCACTATATTGTTTAAATCCTTTTTTTCCAAGTCTTCACTGACATTTTTTTTTAGTGTCAAGTACATACAATATTGTCTGTAATCAGTAGACAATGTACATTTGCTCATGGCCTGTGGGGGAGGGAGAAAAGGCAGGCAAACCAGTAACTGACAATGCCACTGTTTTGCCTATTTGCCTAGGCATTGTGGGGGAAGATGTGAGGACTCAGATCCTTTTGCCATGTGTGCATGTGTGTGTATGTTTAGTGTTATTTGCGGGGAGGATAACATTTGACCCAGGTAACCTTTGAACTCTTTTCTGAGCTGGTCCTTAAGCTCAAGTGTGTGTGTGTGTGTGTGTGTGTGTGTGTGCGCGCAAGGGTGAGAACTTTTTTTTTTCTTTATACTATGACGTAAGCCAATACAGTGTAATGTTTTAGGTGAAATTTTTTAGATTGGCTAGTTGTGTAGTTGGGGAATGTCGTAGGATTTTCTGCATGTAAATATCAGAAAGATTGTAGAGAGGTTGTACATTAGTGTGACCCTCACTCGAATGTGCATAAGTGTATGTGTGAGTCGACTAAAAGTATGTTCTGGTCCACTCTAGGATGAATGTGTGTAGCCATAATTGTTTATTTGTAAACCACTTTACAATGAATATATATATATATATATATATATATTCATGTACATGGCTGAGGCTGGGAATAAGGAGACTGTGAGGATGTGGGAGTTGTTGGAACGAATAAACTCTTTTTAGAATATTCCATATTTGTAGGTGTTTTTTAAAAGAAAAACTGAATCATCTATGTCAGGGGTATCCAATCTTATCCCGAAAGGGCCGGTGCGGGTGCAGATTTTCATTCCAACCAAACAGAAGCCACATCTGAGTCTATTGAAAGCCAAGATCAACTGATTAAAACAGGTGGAATCAGGTGTGGCTCCTGCTTAGTTGGAATGAAAACCTGCACCCACACCGGCTCTTTTCTGGATAAGATTGGACACCCCTGATCTATGTGGTCCTGTTTGGGTAAATAATGTCTCATAAACCAGGACTCTCAATGTGTTTCCACTGATTATCAGTAAGATGATAACATGTACACAGTGAATATGGCTGATGATTTGACAGGCTAAACCATTTCACTGTGTTCCCGAGTTGAAGAAACATCCTGTAAATACCAGAAGCAAAACAAAATGGGACTCCAGCTAATCATTACAAAAATTACATTCTACGAATTAATAAAAGCATAATTATTGCTGAACATTTGAAGTCTTAGATATTACGCTTTACATGCTTTTTCTAAATCTTGTTTTTTTTTTTTTCTTAAAAAATTTATACTTAGTCAAAATTTGTTGAACAGCAAATACCTTTGCAGGTTAAAACCATCGCTGTATCAGCCAACGACTCCAAATCTAACGGCAGACTACAAACTTCACAGTGCATTTTATTTTCCATTTTTACTGCTGTAAAATACACACATTTAGAGTATTGTCCTTACATTTTAGTTAATCAGATGAATTTAGTATAAAACACTTAAAACTAAAATGTTTAAGGTTTTAAAAGTTTTAACTCTAACGTTAGACTCAATTTTAGACTACACAGGAGCTAATAATTGTTCAGTACTTTTGCTCTGTGCTGATTTTTTTAAATTGTGTCTTACATTACATTTCATGCCAAACATTTTCAAAACAATACATTTTGAGCATGCTTCTGTCATGTGGGCTTCAACATATAGTAAGAGTTGTGATCCTGTGCCATAATCTACATCTACAGTGGTGTGAAAAAGTGTTTGCCCCTTCCTCATTTCCTGTTCCTTTGCATGTTTGTCACAATTAAGTGTTTCGGAACATCAAACCAATTTAATTAATAGTCAAGGACAACACAAGTAAACACAAAATGCAATTTGTAAATGAAGGTTTTTATTATTAAAAGTGAAAAAAAATCCAAACCATCATGGCCCTGTGTGAAAAAGTGATTGCCCCCTAAACCTAATAACTGGTTGGGCCACCCTTAGCAGCAACAACTGCA
>JAFFST010053572.1:9045-30033 GCA_022414735.1 Noturus placidus
GGTTTGATGTTCCGAAACACTTAAGTGTAACAAACATGCAAAGGAACAGGAAATGAGGAAGGGGCAAACACTTTTTCACACCACTGTAATTGAATTACATGTACATGAATCATGAATAAATGAATCATATGTAAACATTCATGGGTGGAATGGGAGGGGCTGTTATTGGGGTAAAAAAATATTGATTCTCTATTGATATATTTTGTTGTATTCTGAAAAGTGTATGAGAATCAATAAAAAATATAAATCCAAAAGAGTCGGGTCACTTCCATTTGAGAACATGCAACTGTGTGCAGGAACGCATGGCTAGTCAGTAAGGCTAAATGAGGCATATAGACCTCCAAGCTTTATTGGTACAGTGCAGCCACTGTCTACAGAGGGAATAACACTGCTATAAATCATTGCAGAGCTCTTCCCAGCACTTCTCTCTGCTTTTTCCCCCTTACCCTCTCTCATTCCTTCTCTTTTTCTTTTCTCACTTTTTCCACTCTGTTTTTTAGAGAAGAGCTCCTCCTCCAATAAGAATCCCTCCAAGGCCCCATTTGTGTCTTTGCCTGAGAAAGCCCCCGAAGAGAAAAACATCAATACGCACTATGGAGTGGTCATCCATGACAGAGGTAACCTGTTAAGATGAATAAATCACATATGATTAGTTTGACATGAAATTAAACTATTCAAATACTGTGCAACCGATTGTATCTGAGAGTGCATGTTGTGCATAATGTTTAAGCATGTATAGGTGTATGGATTTATGTGTGTCTGTGTGAGTCAGAGTGAGTTTCTTTGATTGAACATTAATTTAGGCCTTACACCTATATAGCAAGTCTTTTTTTTAACTAACGCTCTCTCCTCTTTGGCTTTCTCTCTCTTTCTCGATTTGCCTTTATCTGTCTATGGCCCAGAGTCTGTTCAGTAAGTACATGCTCCACTCTGACATTTGGTTTGTCTATGTTGTGTGTTTCTGTTTATTTTTTCTTTAGCTGCTCTTTTTCTCCCTGTGTATATTTAATTCCTTTCACAAGATGGATGGTCAGCTGTTACCGCTTCACAGGAAACATGGCCATTGCCATTCATGTTCAGTCTAGAAATTATAATAATCATGTTTACGGTTTCATATTTACTTAGTTTGTTTGTCTTGCAGTTCCTGAGGCCCCAGATCGACCAACCATTTCTATGGCATCAGAGAATTCGCTTTATGTCACATGGGTCCCACGGGCCAATGGTGGTTCTCCAATTACAGCTTTCCGTGTAGAGTACAGGAAGGGCCGTAATGCGGACTGGATCATAGCTGATGATAACATCTCACCTCTCAAGCTGTCTGTGGAAGTGCGCAACTTAGAAGCAGGTAGAATTACACACACTCACTTGTATTACACTAAACACTGGTATACCTGCACCTAAAGCTAATCCTAAAATATTAACATAACAAACCAGAAGATATCCTTAACCTCAGTAAGAAATAACATTGTATTTACAGCAAAATATAATTTCCCAAAATGTGGCCACTGCTTCAGAATATATTCCACAGAAAAGACCATATACTGCACATATGCTACACGTTACTAGAGCATAAAATATTTCATATAAGGATTTATTATAATTATAGAGACTAAAAAAGATATTAGATTGACTGCAAATGTACCACTGAACTACAAGATTTAATTTGACAGCAGGATTTTGTCTGCATTTGGAGCACAAACCAGAGATGCAAGCTTGTAGATGTCAAACATACAAATCCAGGCTATTCTAACATTGAACCTGTTTGTTTTTCTTTAATCATATTTGTATGCAACACATACTTGTAGGTCTCAAACCATTTGTAGCCAGGGACCACCTTTAAGTGCAAAATAAACTCTACAAACGTTCTCAGAAGATTTTCTTTATGAATGTTATTTAAATGCATAGAATAATATTTTGTCTCTTTATTAACGCTAAAGAACCTTTATTAATAATAATAATAATTAATAATAATAATTTATTCCACTTTCCATCAACAGCACACAGTTTTTGAGTTTTTGATACCCATTCTGTTCAAGGGACTAGTCAAACAGGCTAATAACTACCAAAACTTGATAATTAATGTAATATTTTTGATAGTGGTAGGTTGTTTTTTCCACGATTGTAACTAAATAAATAAAAAAAATCATGCAGCTGCTAGTTATGCTTCATGGGTCCCTGCAGGTCAATGGACCCCACTTTGAGAACCACTGGCATATACCTCACATATTTCCACACATTTATGAGTAGCAATTTGATGTAGTTGTTAAGTGTTTTCAATGTTCCATCCATAGGTTCCACGTATCGCTTCCGTGTCAGTGCATTGAACAACTATGGTGAGAGTCCCCACAGCGCCACATCCAGGCCTTACCAGATAGCGACAGTGAATTCACCTGTGTCCAACCGACCTGTGGCTGGCCCTCACATCTCTTCTACTGATGCTGTCAGTGACACTCAGATCATGGTGCGATGGACTGTGAGTTCTGCAGTGGCATGAACACAAGGAATATAGAGTATGAAGAGAAACATAATATTTTCCAGACTCTTCTCAAGGACTTTGATTTTAATATGAAATACGCAGGTTTTATCCCCTCTATCTGTGTGTACAGGGCAAGTAGTCTGTAAGTTTTGTTGCATCAATTCTAGTACCAGCTGTATTATTTGAGTAAAGAGTTTTACCATTCCGGTGTCATGAACAACCTGCTATGGCTTGGCACAGAAAGTTTCCAAACTGTGTAAAGTTTACCAGCATGCTTTCATTAGAATGGTTATAAACTGTGCTCCACTACAGGAGAACCGTTTGGCTATTTCTAAAAAAAATTTTACCTCAACTTTTAGGGGACGTTGTTTACATGGCAATGTGTTTGCATTAAATATTTAAAAACACTCATGCAATTCCAAATTCTTTATATTGTCTGTGAACAGAATGGACAACGGCAACAACTTCTTTTTATTGCATACATGTAATTCTATCACTGACCACCTGATTCATTTCCCAGTTCTGAGTTAACAGCGCAAATGATGGAAAAATAAATTGTAACTGTTCATACGTGTCTGTGCTGGTTTGAAACAATATGTGCAAAAATGGACACAGACACAGTGTATGTGCTTCTTTTTCCAAATTCCATTGGGTTTAAATGAGAAATTTTCTATTTACCCTCAATTTTTTTTTTCATCCTCAGAAAGGTTTGTTTTAATCCCACTAGGCTTCTTCAGGAGCATGCGAATGTGTGTACATGTGGGTGTGCTTGCCAAACATACGTATTACGGGGCTGTGACAAGGTGTAGCAATAGGGAGCAGAACAGAGCAAAGCTTATTTTTGTTCTTTATTTAGTTTATTATTGTTCTTTTTTAGGACAAAAGTAATTTGTGATAGAGGGAATGTGGTTTGATTCTCTGTGGGGTTTCTCAGAATATTAGCTATATGCGGTGAATTTTAGTTCCTTCAGGCTCAGTGTGCTAATTGTGTTTGGCAGAGTGAACTTGGTATTTAGAATTTTGGTAACTTCTGTGTCTCTTTTTCTGGTTCTCTCCCATAGTACACCACTTCCAGTAACAACAACACCCCCATCCAGGGCTTCTACATCTACTATCGACCTACAGACAGTGACAATGATGGTGATTATAAAAGAGATGTGATAGAAGGTATGAAAGACTCATGCTTCATGTTGTTCATTTTTCTACACTCAGCGATTTTATGTTGTTTATCCAGTGAACCAGCTAGTCCAAACTTTTGAGTTCTTTCCAGTCATATGTTGTTCCATGCTCCATGTAGATCCATGCTAAAGTGGGATAGGCTTTTATGTTTAAGGCATATTTTTTGTGTGTATGTGTGGGGTAATGGATATCCTGTGAGATGTCTGCTGATTGACATGCACTGGACCTGCAACATGGCTTAATGAGCCAAAAAATGTGTTAAATAAATGGCTGCCTCTCTAATAGGCCCAAATTGAAACCCTACACTCAAGACAGGGGCTTACACAGCCGGGGGAATGTTACTAGTGATCCCTAAACTTCCCCATCTTTTTTTTTTATTTCTCTCTGGCCTGAGAGCTGTCTTTCTGTTTTTTAACAGGCAGGCTGACAGTAATTCATACATAAGACAGCCTCACAGTGCACCAACCTCAGCAGCTATCCATGCTTATTGTGTGCTGTTGTATGTTGTGTGTGAATGTCTGCATAAATTCCTGTTCAAAGCTTTGGCTGCATGCTTATGAAACTATGTCCCACAATCTTTGATTAAAGACTGACTTAGAGTGAGTGTATGTGTTCATTTGTGAGATCAGTGTGTGTGCACAGTGCAGTGGGTGTACTGAAGCCCAGCCAGAGCAAACAAATACATTGCCTTATAAGGAGTCTATCTGGAATAAAGCATGTGTCTGAAGCATCATGGGACTTGGGGAGAAATGGGGAGAGAAAGAAAGGGAGGAAATGGTGAAAGAGAGGGAGAGAACTTGTGACACACATGTAAGGGTTTTGGCCCTGTGTAATTATATAACAGTAACTTTGCTACTTTTATTTCACCCTCCCACAGGTATGAAGCGTTGGCACATGATTGGTCAGCTCCAACCGGAGACATCGTATGACATCAAGATGCAGTGCTACAATGATGCTGGAGAAAGTGATTACAGTAATGTGATGATATGTGAAACTAAAGGTGAGAGAAAGAGGAAGTGAGAGAGAGAGGGTGGGAGGCTGAAGTTGTACTGTTATGGGAATGCTTGAACAGATACAGGAGGCTGTAAAAGCCACTGCTTTAATTACAGACCTGAACACAGCAATGGTTTATTTGAGTCAGAGACAATGGGACAAATTGTGCTTCATCGCCTTTATATCATGTTCTAATGACTGTTATTAATACAGGTTTGGGCTAATCAAAACAAAACTCAATGCACAAAGTGACCTGTTATTAGCACAAAGCGCTGAACCTGTAAGAAGCTTACTGCAGCTTTGTTTACTAAATGCTTGTTTGTTTAATTTCATCAATTAAATTTCATTTCACAGCTGGGTAGGTATAAAGAAATCTATGGTATGAATATACATATTATACAACCCCAATTCCAATAAAATTGGGACGCTGTTTGAAATGTAAATAAAAACAGAATGCAGCTATTTGCAAATCGCTTAAACCCATATCTTATTCACAGTAGAACATAGAAAACATATCAAATGTTTACTTTAAAGTTGGGAAATGTACAATTTTAAGGAAAAAAAATAAGGTCATTTTGAATTTGATTGCACATCTCAAAGTTGGTATGGGAGCAACAAAGGCTGGAAAAGTAAATGTTACTAAAAAAGAATAAACATTTTGCAACTAATGATTAAGTATAAAAAGAGTATCTTAGAGAGTCAGAGTCTATACCCAAGCATGTTGCCAGTTAACCTGCAGCGGTTTCTTTTTAGTAACACTTATTTTTCCAGCCTATGTTTGCCTCATCCCAACAGTTTTGAGAGGTGTTGCAGCCATCAAATTCAAATTTAACTTATTTTTTTCTTAAAATGGTACATTTAATCAGTTTAAACATTTGATATGCTTTCTATGTTCTATTGTGAATAGCATATGGGATTATGAGTTTGCAAATCACTGCATTCTGTTTTTATTTACATTTTACACAGTGTCCTAAATTTTGGAGTTGGGGTTGTACTACAATATCAACGTTTTTACCATCTACGTCAGTGACTTCATTCAATGTTCACATAAAACATCTGAATGGGGCAACATGATATCTGTGACTTCGACCATTGGAAAGGTTTCTGGTGCCAAACAGGCCTTTGTATGTCACAAACTACTGATTTCCTGTGATTTTCTTACACAACAGTCTCTAGAGTTTACACAGAATGGTGAGAAAAACAAAAAACATCCTGGAAGCAGCAGTTCTGCAGGCAGAAACACCTTGTTGATGAGAGAGGTCAGCTGAGTATGGCCAGACTGAATCTAGCTCATAGGAAGCCTATTGTAACTCTGTAACCATTCTTTACAACCATGATGAGCAGAAATGCACAACACATTGAATGCACAACACATTGAACCTTAAGACAGACAGCCTACAGTAGTAGAAGACTGCATCACCTTCGACTCCTGTCAGCCAACAACAGTAATCCGAGGCTATACTTTCAGTGAGCTGCACAGGCTCAGTGAAACTGGACAGTTGAAGACTGGAAAAAGACCAGGCGAAGTTTTTGTTTTGTTAGTTATTATTATCAAGCAATTTATATGAAGGAACCATCCTAGCCATTCACATCATCAGTTAGTGATTTAATTTTAGTTTGCTTAGTCTGAAGGCCACTACTTTGTCTTTTTTTTTCATTGAAGAAAAAACTAGTATGTATGCAACATGCATGTATGTATGTATGTATGTATGTGTGTATGTATAGCACAGTATGTATTTTTTAGCAGTATAATATGGTATACTGCATAGTCAACTTGTCATGCAATAAATTTGTCAAGCACCCAGCCAATGCATGGCAAGTGTACAAATCTACACTTTAATTTTAAATGGGCGCTTTAGCAAGCTGGTGAAGTAAACTTACAGCTAATGTTAGCTAGCTAGCATCCAGTATTTTTTGGAGTGCTCCCTGCTTCCAACATACCTATTTCTAAAAGGCTTAATAATGAGTGGATTATTTGAAGCAAATCAATGTGTCCCAGGGACTGTACTATACAGTAGAAAGAACAGAATCCCATTCATACATTAGTAATACAAACTATGATGCTGTTTGCTGAATGTTCATGCAATGTATCCAGAAATTTGTATTTTCCTAATAATATTTTCAAACAATCAGAATGACTACCATATAACACTTCAGCAGCAATTCAAGTATTAAATAATTTAGTTAGGAAAATTGCTATAATGCATTTTAAAGTGGACTTGGGCGGCTGTGGCTCAGTCGGTAGAGCGGGTTGTCCACTAATCCACTAACCGTGGGGTTGGCGGTTCGAATCCCGGCCCGGGTGATCCCATGCCGAAGTGTCCTTGGGCAAGACACTGAACCCTAAGTTGCCCCCAATGGCAAGCTAGCACCTTGCATGGCAGCTCTGCTACCATTGGTGTGTGAATGTGCTCTCATTAGTAAGTCGCTTGTAAATGTAAAAATGTAAAAATTATATTTCTGTAAAGCTGCTTTGAGACAATGTACCATTGTAAAAAGCGCTATACAAATTGATAAATTATTAAATTAAATTATTACTTGTTAAGATGATCGTACTTAGCTTTTAGCAGATTATCAACACAAAGAAAATGATAAAGTTTCCTCTGAAAAATAATTGAGACATGCACCTGGAGATAAAATTGTGGTGTCATCATCCATACTGCAATAAGATAGAGTAATGATAAACAAATGTTTCTTATTTCTTTCTCTCTCTGTTATACAGCACGTCAGGCTTCAGGTGTTCCCAGTCAGTGGCCAATCACTCCGCCAGCCATGTACCCACCCAATTCAAATTCTTCAGCAGGTGGCATCTTGTACGTGATTGTGGGCTGCATTTTGGGTGTTATGGTGCTAATCCTGCTCATCTTCATAATCATGTGCCTGTGGAGAAACCGCCAGCAGCACAGCATGCACAGTGAGTCCAAATCCAGGCTTATGGTGCGATCCACGCCATGTGTTACAGCGTACCAACAAGCACTGGGAAGCTCCGAATGGGGTTGAGTAACAGAGTAAATATTTTGGGCTGTGCATGTAAAAGTAGTAGACTACATACCCCATATACAGAAATAGTTGGAAAACAAGTAATGTGTTCATAAGAACCCGAATATTTATATGTTCCATTTCTACACCTTTTTTCCTTGAGACAACACCACCAACAAAATATTTTTACCTTTCTCTCTCTTGTTCTCTTTCTCTCTCTGGGAGTTTGTGAGCGAGAGTGGCGTGTGAGCGTAGTGTGAGAGCAAACAAACTATTTTTCTTACTTTATATATATATATATATATATATATATATATATATAATTATTAATTTTTTTTCTTCTTCTTCTTTCTTTCTTTTCTTTCTGTACACATTGGAACTTTAGAGCACAATCGCTGGGTGAACACGCGATAGTATTAGCAAGCAAGCGGTGTTATTAGTTGTTTTTTTGCTGCGGGGAGCTGTTGATCTCATGGCGGAGTGTAGGGATGGTGGCTCACCTGAGTGGCGGAGTCCGGCCTCTCTCACTCCATCACAGGTGAGATGTGAGGTGAGCTCCAATGTCTCACTGGAGCAGGTGTTAACGGCGTGTGGTGTGGCGGCATCAAGAATGAACAAGGCCGTGGTGGTGTTTGTGAAGGAGAGGGAACTGACTGAAGGAGAGCTGACTGAAAACGGAATAAAGCTAAGCTTTATTCCGTCACTCCACTGGGTGCTACAACAATTAAAGTTATGGTTTCGAATATTCTGCCATTCATTCCAAATGAGGATATCGAGCGGGAGCTGTCTCACTTCGGTAAAATAGTGAGCTGTGTGAGAGTGGTTCGGTTAAACTGTAAACACCCTGCACTGAAGCACATGACTTCTTTCAGTCGCACAGTGCTCATGTTTCGGAATGAACCCACGCTAGACATTTCATTCAGAGTTTGGCATGAGGGAAAATCATACATGCTGTATGCCAACACTGGGAGCATGAGGTGCTTTGAATGCTGGGACATTGGGCACAAAAAGTTTGTGTGTCCACATCAAAAACAAGATGGAGTGGAAGCCAGGCCGAGTGGACTCTGGGTGGAGAGGCAGGCTAAGGTGAGCAGCGTGGAGCAGTCAGAGACTTCTGGTGGACAGGGTACTGACCAAACCACTGTGGGGGGTAATGTACCAGATAGAAATGAGCAAACGAGGGAGGAACTAAATGATGGGTCAGATGAGCTGATTCCTGGAGGGAGAGGCCCAGAAGGGGAAAGAACTCAGGAATCTACAGTAACAGACACATACACGGAGCAGGAGGGAAGTCAGATGGGAGGGGGGTCAGATAGCATGGATATGGCAGACAGTAGTGAGAAGTCTTCAAGGAGAGCAGGAGGAGGAAGTGGAAGAGGAGGAAGTGCAGGATGACAACCTCTCCGATATCGCACACATTAGTGGGTCGCAGTTGGGGGGAGATCATAGGCTCTATTCACTAACTGAAATTGTTGAATGCCTGGATGACAAATTTGGCGGATCGGATGAGGTCAAGGAATTTTTTCCGGATATTGAAAAATGTATTGCTTCAGCAGTAAAGTTACAAACATACAGCAAGTTACGACGAGCTAGACCAAAAGAAGAGATATAAAACCATATAGCGAGATTACGGAAGTCCTTGGCCAGATTGCTGTCCTTACTGTTTTCCCTTTTCTCTCTTTAATCCCTCCAATGGAGAAGTTAAAAATAGGCTCCTTAAACATCAATGATGGTAGGGATAGGAACAAAAGAACAGCAGTAGGAGAACTGATAAAACAAAAAACATGGATATAATTTTCTTACAAGAGACTCATAGTAACCACTAAAATGGTACAGAGTGGTCAATGTGGTGGGAAGGGAAATTTTTTCAGAGCCATGGAACAAATGTCAGTGCTGGAGTAGCAATATTTTTTAACAGAAAATTAGGGGGGGGGGCGCACGGTGGCTTAGCGGTTAGCACGTTCGCCTCACGGGTCCAGGGTTCGAGTCCCGCCGGGGCCATGTGTGTGCGAAGTTTGCATGTTCTCCCCGTTCATCGGGGGTTTCCTCGGGGCACTCCATCCCCCCCCCCCAGTCTAAAGTGCCTTTAGTGTATGAATGGGTGTGTGTGTGAATGTGATTGTGCCCTGCGATGGACTGGCACCCTGTCCAGGGTGTACCCCGCCTTGTGCCCCATGCCTCCTGGGATAGGCTCCAGGTTCCCCATGACCCCGATAAAGGAGTAAGCGGTAGAGGATGTATGGATGGATGGAGAACATTAGGGGAAACCAACACACGCATAATAGAGTGAGTTTCCAGAATTTCCCCCTGGGGGATCAATAAAGTATCTATCTATCTATCTATCTATCTATCTAGAGCTGGAGCGGAGTAGGGTTCTAATGGTACAGGCGGAAAAAAAGGGAATAGAGTGCGATTTTTATAAATGTTTATGCCCCCAACAATGGTAGTGAGAGAGCACAACTTTTCTACATAACTAAAAAAAATGCACTACAACAAAGTAGAAGAAAACTTAGTAATATTGGGAGGGGACTGAAACTGCACCACAGATTTTACCCTAGACAGGATTGGGGAGGAACCACCCCACAGTCTGCTAAGGCACTTGAGGGGCTTATCAGACAGTGTGGCTTGGTTGATGTGTGGAGGTAGTGAAACCAGGGAATCAAACAATACACTTGGGTCAAAGTTACTAACACAAAGATCACTGCAGCAAGACTGGACAGGTTTTACATCACCAGAACAAACGGACATAAATTCTATAAAGCAGTCATGAGCCCCTCTGTTCTTTCAGATCACCATTTAATTGCAGTAGACCTATTGATGTCCATCACTAAAAAGCATAGATCATATTGGCATTTCACCACAAAACTGCTTCAGGACGAGGGTTTCTGCGGAAATTTTAAGGTTTTTTTTGGGTGAGTGGGAAAAAACAAAAGAAGAAAAAACACTAATTAGTGTATTTTGTCAGAAATACACAACACACTCAATAGAGACTATAAAAGGTAAAATACAATAACTCAAGGCAGAAATAAATTTAACAGAAAGTGAAATAATTCGTAGAAATGACCCAAACATGAGCTTTCTGCTGTTCATGTTCCTCCATAAACAGGCCAAACAGCATTAATAAGATCTCACATTTCAAATATCAAGGACATGGACTTTCCCAGTGCCTTTTTTTTCAACCTCCCCAAGAAGGCGAACCTACAAAACCAGATGTTGTACCTCAGACGGGTGGATGGAACTATAACAGAGGCAGCTGAAATGAGGAGAGAAGCCATGGATTTTTACACTGACCTCTACAGTGCTGAAACCTGCAATCTATCCTATAGGGAGGAGCTTTTCAGGGAGCTGCCCAAACTGACTCTGGAACAGAGCAGTATGCTGAACGCAAGCCTTGAAATGCAGGAAGTGACCACTGCTGTTCACACAATAGTGCTGTTCACACAATAGTGCACAAAAGCCAATCATACTGCATACCGGACCGCACAATAATGGACAACATTTTTGTTGTTAGAGATGTAACACAGCTATGCAAACTGAATTAATGTGATTTCTTTCGCTAGACCAAGAAAAAGCTTTCAAAAAGGTTGAACATGAATATCCGTTTCAGGTACTTGAAGCCTTCGGTGTGGGTAGAAATTTTTTATTGTGGTTGAAAATGTTTTATTCTGAAGCTGTTTTTACACTCAAGGTTGGAGGTGGTCTTAGCTGTCCAGTCAGTATGGAACGAGGAATCAGACAGGGGTGCTCATTATCTGGACAACTTTACAGTCTGGCAATAGAACCACTGCTATGCCGCCTTAGAGCAGAACTACAGGGACTGTCAGGGAGAGGAGTGCAGGAAAAGCTGGTCTTGTCAGCATACGCAGATGACATAACAGTTTTTAAAAAAAAAAAAAAACCAGAATGATATGTACACATATGTACATGATATGCCTAGAAATGTACACATGAGCTTCTTCAGCACATATTAATTGGGATAAATACGAGAGTCTTAATAGGGCAGTGGCAGGAACAAGGCCCTCCCACACTACCGGGCAATCTCCAATGGGGAAAAGTTGGGTTGAAATATCTGGGAGGTTTTGTAGGAACACCAGATTTTCAAAACAGGAACTGGAGGGGGTAGTTGAGAAGGTGTGTGCCAAGTTGTCTCGATGGTTCAGCCCCAGTTGTCTTATAAGGGGAGAGTACTAGTTGTCAACAACCTACATTTACATTTATTCACTTAGCAGACACTTTTATCCAAAGCGACTTACAAATGAGAGATGATTGCCTCTATGCTGTGGCATCGGTTCACTGCTCTCGAACCTCCAGGGACTTTGATCAAGGAAGTCCAGAAGAAGATTGTGAACTTTTTCTGGGCTGAACAGCACTGGACTTGTGCCCCTGTTCTCTACCTGCCATTGTGGGGGCTTGATTGACCTGTCATGTCAGGACTTTCCAACTGCATAGAGGCTACTCTATGGGGAAGGGATAGCATGGGCCGGCACAGCCTGTGCCTTACTTCAGCGCATTGAAGATCTGGCGTATGATAAACATCAGTTTGTGCTGAATCTGGAGGAAATGGACCTATCAACTACAACAACTTTCTACCAGTCTGTCCTGAGAGCCTGGTCTTCAGTACTGAACATCAGCAAGGTGCACAATTTTTTTTTTCCCAACATAGAAGAAGAGCCATTGTTCTACAACTCAGTGATACAGTCCAAAATGTCAGCATCTACATACTTTCGACAGCGCTTACGGAGAGCAGGTATCACAAAAATTAAGATCTTGAAGGCTGGCAACAGATGGAAGACGGCTAGCGAACTGTGCACTGTGACGGGGGTACTGTCGGGCCGCCTCATGCAGAGACTGTTTGGAGAGGTGGTCTCTGCACTGCCCTCCCTTTTCAGGGAAGCACTGGGGCAGGACCGAGAGGAAAGTCATCAGCCCTCTTCACCTCTACGAATCTCTGTAGCAGTAGAGGGGAATCAGCGAGAGGAAAAAGCTTTCTTATCCTTCCAAATACCGACACTGACAACATTGGAAGATGCCTCCAAGAATTCGCTGTACGAAACTTGCATCAAGGTTGTGCACACAGGTGCTCTGGCTGTACTGAAGAAGTCACACTGGTCAGGGCTGTTGGTGCCGGACTCTTCCCCACGAGGATGCCGGAGGTCCCTGTACAAACCGCCCATAGAGAAACGCAAAGCTGATATTCAGTGGCGGATAGTGCATGGGGTCGTGGCCACAAACAGATACATGGCACACATCGACCCCACTACGGGCAGGGAGTGTCTGTTCTGTGGCAAGGATAAAATGGTAGAACACTTGTTTTTGCATTGTCAAAGACTACAAAGGTTGTTCTTTCTACTTAGAGCCTGGTGCAAAGGGTTGGGTGTTACATGGGCAGAAAGCCTTTACATATATGGGCCAAAGTACATACCAAAAAATAAAGCTGTGGTTCTACTAAATTTTATAATAGGTCAAGCCAAGCTCACTATATGGCTTACAAGAAAAAATAAAATGTAGGGGGAGGCACCCAGGAGGTGGAAAAACTGCTAACTGTACTAGTTAAAGTTAGACTTAAAGTTTAATGTTGCGAGAATTTTGTGAAGTATGGGAAGCTGGGGAGGTTTTATGCTCTGTAGATGCAGGAGTTTTAAGTTTTAATAAAAAAATAAAAAAAAGTGGGGCGTGAAATAGTTTTCGTGTTTTTTGTTTGCCATTTTAATGTTTTTTATTTTTCACATTTTTTACACTATCTTTATTTATTTATGTAATTGTCTTCATTATCTACTATGTCTAAATAAACTTTGGAGGAATCTAAATGATTAAATAAAAGAACAATTTAAAAGTCAAGTCTCTCTCTCTCTCTCTCTCTCTCTCTCTCTCTCTCTCACTCTCCACTCTCTCTGTATCTCACTCTATACAGAGTACAACCCTCCCGGTTACCTGTACCAGCCTGCTGAGATGAATGGTCACATTATGGAGTACACAACATTATCTAGTTCCAGCCAGCTCAACAGCAGCATGCATGGTAGCTATGGGAACAGCGGGTCCATAATGCCCCAGGGTTGCCATCACCTCCATCTTAAACTCCCCAATGGTCTGACATTACTAAATGACTCCGGCCCTCTCTACAGTCTGGGTCATTCCTACACCCATGACACAACTCTGCCCCACAACACTGTGGACTTTGAGCATACACACCCTCACCATATGCACAGTGTGAGTAGGTGAAGACACCCTGTCGGCTGTAACCGACAATGTATATATGTATACATTATTTGGGCTTGAATTATATATCAGAGGTATTTGTACCTCTGATTATATAATCACAAAGATTTCTAAAGGTCCAGCTAAATTATCCTTTACAGAGTTCCAGATATGACTGAATTGTGACGATTGTTTGAGCATTAGTTTTTAGTTCATGATTACAAATAAGAGAGCAATTTGAATTTTTTTTTTTATGTTGTTTTGGTCGCTGAACTATTGCCAGTTTTTTTTTTTTCCATACATTGTTACATAACATTAAAGTGAAGGTATCTAACTTATTGTACTTCTGCTGTGGCAGCGAGGAAGCATGTACACATCTGTACCCCAGACGGACTCTTCTGTCTGCATGAACTGCCAGAACCTCTGTAACAACAACAGGTGAGAGAAAAACACCTAAAGGGCTCTTTTTGTCTACATGCCAATCATCTGGGTCTCAGAAGTCCTTTCTGGGCCAGACATACACACACTGTGGCATACGTCCATCAGTGAAGCTTGTTTATCTATTTTAGTGTGTGTAGCGCTAACAGTTTATTTGGTGTGCAGCCATGCAAATCTCTTAGTGACAGAACTGTTTACTTCTCAACTTCCCACAAGTCAGTGGGGAACACCGGAGTGACTGGAACTGATAAGAACAGAAGTCATTCAGAGTTTGCTGTGCTTGTGTGTGGTTTTGTATATTTACAACAATTTGTGTGATTGTGTGTATATTTCTATTTTTAGGTTTAGAAACATGTATGTATTATTGTGTATATCAGAAATACAGTGGATACAGCTTTATCACTCAGCATAGATAAACAGGCCTTGTGTTTGATAAAATCCATACATGCGCTGAGTCAGTATTGGAGGCTGATTGGATTAGGGAAAAAAATTTTTTTACAGGACTTGTATATAAAAATTCCTTGGATGATAAGTCCGTTTGCTTTGACCGTTGACTACCTGACAGTTTAACAACCTGTATGCCCAAAAAACTTGATATACATCTCTGTGTTTCTGACCAGGTGTTACACAAAAGCCAGTGGCAATTTCTCAGGTGGCCTAAAGCACCACCTGGTACCTTGTCACCTTGAGATGGTGCCTCTGAACCATGGCTCACACCTATGCCATGATAATGACAGCCCAGTGCCCCAGGGGATTTGCGAGAGGGCAGATGTGATCAAGGAGCAGGTTCAAGTGAACTCAGACTCAACATCATCCCAGAATTCTGAGAGTGGAACCAGACAAGAAATGCCAGGTACCAACAATAGCAGAGGTGAGCCAGAAGCACAATGTAATACTTCCCAGATTTTTACTTTTTCTTTTCAAGCATTTTGTTATTATAAAAAGGTACACACAACTTTGCACTGCTTCAGTCTCGCACTTTTCTCTCTTTCGTGTTATGGGGCTTACTGAAAGCACAGAGAGACAAAAACGAATCACTTTCATTTATTACAAACAGGTGAGAATCGCTTTACCTGCTGGTTCCACCTGCTTCCTCTCCATTCACAGCCAATGCTCGACCATGCCTTGCTGCTACACAGAACAGTAATGTTCTAGATCATAACTCAATCAGCTTTTGTAATTAAAATTTTTAAAAACAAAAATCTAATATTTACCTATTCTCCCTATTTTTTTGAGCTACATTATATGGCCAAAGGTTTATGGACAACTGACCATCATAGCTTTGTTCTTTTTGAACATCCATTCCATGTCTTAGCCCCCTTTTACCTTTATAAGAACCTCCACTCTTCTGTGAAGGCTTTCTATGAGATTTGCAGTTTAGCTGTGGCTCAGTCGGTAGAGCGGGTTGTCCACTAATCCACTAATCCTGGTGGTTGGCGGTTCGAATCCCGGTCCGGGTGATCCCATGCCGAAGTGTCCTTGGACAAGACACTTAACCCTAAGTTGCCCCCAATGGCATGCTAGCACCTTGCATGGCAGCTCTGCTACCATTGGTGTGTGAGTGTGCTCTCATTTGTAAGTCGCTTGTAAATGTAAAAATGATATTTCTGTAAAGCTGCTTTGAGACAATGTCCATTGTAAAAAGCGCTATACAAATCGATTAATTATTATTATTAGCTGTGGGGATTTGCCGATTCAGCAACAAGAGCATCAGAGCGCAGGCAATGATGTTTGGTGAGGAGGCCTGGCACACAGTTGGCATTCCAGTTCATTCCAAAGGTGTTCAGTGGGGTTGATGCCAAGGCTTTTACCTCAGCTTCTTTCAGTTGTTGTTTTTGTCAGGGAGTTTTCCCATCAGTCTCCTCTTCAGGAGTTGAAATGCATACTCAGTTGGGTTTAGGTCTCATGATTGACTTGGCCAGTCTAAATCCATCCACTTTCCCACCCTGATAAAGTCCTTTGTTGCATTGGCAGTGTGGTTTGGATTGTTGTCTTGCTTCGTGATAAAGTTCCTCCCAATTAATTTGGATGCATTTTGTCTGTAAATTGTCAGACATAATGTTCCTGTAAACTTCTGAATTCATTCTGCTGCTACCATCTTGAGTCCTGTCATCAATTAGTGAGCATGTTCCAGAAGGAGCCATGCAAGCCCAGGCCATGACACTACTTCCAGCATGTTTCACAGATGATCTTGTATGTTTTGATCATGAGCAGATCCTTTCTTGCTCCACACTTTGGCCTTTCCATCACATTGGTAGAAGTTAATTTTGGTTCCAGAAATTTTGTGGCTCAGGAAATAAAAGCTGAAATTCTAAAGTCTCATCTCATATTCTGCAGCAAAAACAAATGAATTGGCCTTATCATTCCAATAGTTTCAGAGGGGACGGTATACATTGTGGCAACAGTTTAGAGAAGGCTCATATGGGTGTGAAGGTGTCCATATATGTTTGGCCATATAGTGTATAGATTGTTGCCCTCGACACTCAGTAAGTGTTGAACAGTTTAAATTTCTATAGTGAAATTTATTTTATATTCTGTATTGAAATATCACTTTTGCAAACACTAATTGACTTCTGTTTTCTCTCATTGTTTGCTGTGCATCTTCATATGGTGTATATGATCATACAGATTCAGTACAGTGTGTGAACTCAGACGAGCCGCTCATGTGTTTGGAGAGGCTGGACCTATCTGACTTGGACTGTAAAGAGAAAACTGCCTGGAACTCTACTGCAAGTCTAAATGGAGACCTTATCCACCCTGCAACACAGGAGATTTGAATTCACAAACACACAGCAGCATTCAACATGCATGCACACACACACACACACACACACACACACACACATACACGCACGCATTTTCACATACACATTCCACACATGCATACCTACACAAGAACAGCAGACAATGAAGAGACATGAAAATGTATTCAGAGAAAAAGAAACAGCTAGTGCTGAAATGCTTAGACTTAAACTGAAGGACACTACATTCACCTATTGTGCCGGATGCGAATAAGGGAGGAATGAGGGGAGTGTTTAGGCACAGAAGAATGAATTTTGGAAGTGCTATCTCTCTGTTCCATCTGTGCGAAGGATTTAAAAAAAAGAAAAACTCTTTAGATGGCTTATTTATTTTTTGTATTAGTAAAATATTCTTTCATATGAATGTATCTCTTTTAAGAAAAAAGTTAGTCTTTTATATTATTTATGCTTTATTTTTTTGTTGCTATTTTTAGTTTTCCCCGCATTCCACACAGTGTGGAGTTCAGCCATTGTATGTAAAGTTGTGTAATAATATAAAGAAGATAAAGAAGACATGGTAGAGTGTATTCTGCTTCTTTGTGTGTGTGTGTGTGTGTGTGTCTGTGTGTGTCTGTGTGTGTCTGTGTGTGTGTGTGTGATTCAGATTCATAGCTGAAAAAAATCTTCCCAATCACTGATTCATATTTTTCCTAACTCACATAAGTGACGTCAAGATTTTTGTGAAGGGGACTTAATCCCAGACCAGCATAGCAGAACATTATCTATCAGACCATCTTTGTTTTAAGTAGTTTACCTGCCTCTTACTACTCAGAAACAACAATGTTGATTGATCACTTCTAAGTCTTCTTGAATGCTTTATTTTCACATTAGCTCCTGCTCTCAGTTCTCTCTAGTCCTTTGTTCTTCTTAAACCAATGGAAAGACTGGATGATCTTTTGAGCCCATTGTGGCAAATTAACTGCTGCTTTGTGTGGTTAGAGATGTTCTCTCTTAGTTTAAGAAGTGGTCCGTATGGTTAAAAACTCCTCAGAGAATTTAAAGACAGTTATCTATACAGACAGTTGCACATGGTCCCTCTCAAAACTGTCATCACACACCAAACTATTATGAAAGGCAAGTTTGTAGAGTTTGTTTTTTTTAATTCTATGGTCTTTTTGGGGGAAACCCTGGAACATTAATTGTGAATAGGTATGCTGCTTCACTTCTATTCCTGTAATGAAACACACTGAGCTGAAATGAGAGCTGAACAGACTTAGAATTAGATTGAACAATTGTCAACACTTAATACAAACTTTAGCATTTCTGAACTGTTCTAAAGTTTCAGGCAATTTGTGTTTCTCAAAACACTAGCTGATGTGCTCATACAGAGCTTCACTAATGTTGGTTTCAGGGCCATATAGTGGGGCTTAGTACCTGAGCGATGCCATGCGGCTAGCTGATTTATAGTCTTGCAGGACCAAGCATGTCTTTCCTGTGTCCCCTATTTTTTAACTTCCACTGATAATATGGACTCCTTTACTACCACTGATGTTCACTTCCTTTTATAATATTTGGTTGGAGAGAGAAAGCTTGAGGTAGTTAGCTAGCATCTGCCACTTTGCAACCGTATGTAATTCATGCCAAGCCACTCTGAGGTGATTTCATTCTTTTTCTGTAGCAAGGTTCTGGCTTGAGGTTAAACCGTCTGGACTGTAGTCAGTCAGTCAGGCTTCTGTTGAGAAATATGAGCCAGGATCAGCCAGATCATAACATTACTTGAAAGCTTTTTTTCACATAGACTCTCCATCTTCTCTAGTTAACAGCATAACATTTGAAAATAAATGTACTTTTAGATTCGGAATTCGGAATTCAGAAGAATAGGACGTGTACTTACAGGCTTTTGATTTCGACTAAAATAGTAGTTAATTTGCACTTTTCAGTAGTTATATAATAGATTTTGATTGTCTCTACTCTGTGTCATTGTCCGAACTTTTAACTTTGAGGATTTATGTGTCTGAAAGGCTAAGGAGAAATAAAACCGAAGAGCTACTTTCAGATCTTGAGAATATTTGGTCTATGCTAATTACAGAGCTAACAGCTAGTATTACAGCTAATATTAATGCAGCTTTGGCCCCAGTTATTGTGTCCATTGAGAGTATTAAGTCTAGTATTGAGGCACAAGGACGGCGTATTGACGACCTGGAACAACATTTGAAAGTTTATAGCGACCGTACTGTCGCCCTGGAAGACACGGTGCTAAAGCTAACTCTGGTTAACAAACACCTCATGGATAAAATAGAGGACTTGGAGTCCCGTTCACGACGCTGCAACCTGTGAGTATAGAAAATATACATGGAATATGTGCAATTCACCTATGATGCAATATGTATATTTCACTGTTAAATATATTACTGAAGGATATAATGTCACACACATTTAAACATTAATTCACTGGGATAAAATATTTAGACAATGCTTCATTAGGAATGTGGATTGAAGCTTGGAAGCTTGATGCAAATGAGATTTCTCCCCCGGTGCTAAAAGAAATCAGAGGGTACCCTAGGTGTGCGCATTGGAGGTGTGAGTTTGTTTGAAGAGGCCATCTGGCGCAATAAAAAGGGAGTCTTTCCCAGACGAGAGGTCTGAGCAAAAGGCAAAAAACAAAGGCCCCCCGGGGTTTGCTAGTCTGTGTCCACGGAACTGATAAGAATTCAAAGAACAAGGACGAGACTATCCGGCGTCCATTTTTCTCACCTCTGGGAAAGACTAACCCTTTAAAGAATAGTATAACATACTGTGCATGTGCGACACACGTTTCAGCCTATGGGAGTAAGGAACTAGCTGAGGCATTTGTGATTGGTCCGGTCTGGTCAAAGGCCACGCCTAGCGGTAGAGTTACTGTTTAGAGGGAACTTTAAAAACCGATGTTTGTATGAACGCGGGGTCCTCGGCCGATGACCCCGCATGCTGTGTTTTTGCAATAAAACCTTGATTTTGACTTCCAGAAAGCTCTCCGACTCTGAAGATTATTTTTGACTAAAAGATTGATTTTTATCCACTACATAATTGGTGAGCCAACCAGGAGACATCTAGGGGCGTGAGAAGAGACTCTGTCCGCGGGCCTGACTCTGGAGAAACGTGCATGCAAAAGTGGCCACTAAAATAAGGTAAGCAGTTTTCTGCTTTTATTGGATTAAATACTTGCGTGTTTTTCCATGAGTCAGCCTGAGACGGTGTTTATTCCTCACAAAAGCTCCTGTAAAAATTAACTAATTGTAAAGAAGAGCTTTTTGGAACTCGAATCGAAACCGCATGCGGGATATGTGTCTGTTTGTCATAGTGTTTCGTCTCATGTTGTCTGTGTAGAAAGTGGAGTCAGATAGTATTAGAAATACAAGTAGATTGAAGCCGCCTCTTAGTAGAGAGCGCAATTGGATTATTAGAACAGTATTAGTTTTGTCACAATTACAAGTACATTGAAGTCGTTTTTATTGTATTGGATTATTAGAACTGTATTAGATTGTCATAACCACAGTAGATTGAGTCGTTTTTATGGGAAAACGCAGTTAGTATTAGAACTACAAGTAGATTGAAGTCGCCTCTTATAGTAAAGAGCGCAATTGGATTATTAGAACTATTAGTCTGTCATAATCAGTAGATTGAGTCGTTTCGAGAAAACGCAGTAGGTGATAGCACACGGTAGATTGGCCGCTCTGAGAGAGCGCGCAGTAGATTGGAGTTCTAGCAGGACTCGTAAGCTCATAAGTGAGGTGAGCTAGCATTCATAAGTGAGGTGAATGCATTGGATCCAATAATCTCTAGGTAGATATTAAAAACACAATAATGTTGTTCACTAATCGTAGGGTTAGTGGTTCGATTCCCGGCCTGGATGACTCCAAATGCCGAAGTGTCCTTGGGCAAGACACTGAACCCCAAGTTGCTCCCGATGGCAAGTTAGCGCCTTGCATGGCAGCTCTGTTACCATTG
>JAFFST010053573.1:8248-18538 GCA_022414735.1 Noturus placidus
CTGTACCGCGAATAGTGAAGGCTACAGCAGGGGAAGAGCTTTCACTCATAGAGCTCCACAGTTATGGAACAGTCTTCCATTTAGTGTTCGGGTTTAAGTCTAGACTTAAAACGTATTTATTCAATCTAGCCTACCCTGACTAGACTTTGCATTATGCTAAATCCCAGTGTTAACAATATTTTCTCTCTCTCTCTCCTTCTGCCGAGCTACACATGAGTTTATGGAGATGTTGGAGATCCTGGTCCTTTCTGCTCTCCGGACCTCCATGATCGGTCTCGGAGGTCCTACTTCTGGATGGAGCTCTCATCTACTCCAAATCCAGACTGCTGGGACAAAGGCTTTTCAAAGCCAAACAGATTACATATAAACCAATAATTATCTCTTTAAGAATGTCTGTTGTTACCCAGATGAGGATGGGTTCCCTTCTGAGCCTGGTTCCTCTCAAGGTTTCTTACTCTTAAAACATCTTAGGGAGTTTTTCCTTGCCGTTGTCACCACTCAGTGTCATGCTCAGCTGGGATAATTTCTCACTTTTACTGTGTATGTACTGTGTTTATATTCCTGTAAAGCTGCTTTGAGACAATGTCTATTGTAAAAAGCGCTATACAAATAAAATTGAATTGAATTGAAGGATTGCCTTGAAGCAGCAGGATTTTGCAGACCAGAGTTATTATGCAATGTTGTCCCTGCCTGTCTGTTCCTGAATTACTGTCATTTTCATCTCATAATTTTTTCATCAAAAGAAAATCTCATCACAGTTTTTATTTTTAAGACACTACATAAAAGAATTGTTAATAAGTATTTATCACCACATTTTACACTGACAAAATTTATTCTACTGTCTTCATTTTTGAGCTCGCAAATCCCATCCTGAAGGCAAGTGGTATTTTGTATAATATCCCTTGTCGTCTCCATGTTTGTTTCCTGGTTCCACTCTTCTGTCACATATGCTTCTGCTTCCAGTTCCAGCTTCTATCTAGTCATGATGACTTAAGTGGAACCTGATGTGGTGGAGAACCCCTTGTGCCTCCTCCAACCATTTGTCTGGCTGTGTTCCAGGTCCTGACGTGGTTATTCTCATGACTCCCACAGTTTCTATGCTCCTGGCTGCTTCATATTCCATGACTCATTTTTAGGTCCTTCCAGTCAGAACCACGTATAAGATCGTTTTCAGAAGAAAATCAACTGCAGCATCTGTGGCCATACTTCACCCATTCTGACCCTATAGCTATCAAAGCAGAAGGTAGGAATCTTGGAAAGTGTTGACATTCTCAGTGATCTCTATAGTCCTATCTCCATGAATGGTATGTGAAACAAACAAGATTAATTCAGCTTAGTTACTGTATATAGGGAAATTATACAGAGTGATTATTGTGGAAAACATTCTGACTGGACTCATCAATCTAGTAATACAGCAATTGTCTAATTGCCAGTATGTGTATATATAATTTTATAATTTGTTATTAATCCATCCAATCCATCAATCCGTCCATTATCCTTCCTTATTCTACACTGCGTCGTGGGGAGCTGAAGCCAATCCAGGCGACTCAGGGTACAAGACCAGCAACAGATATACCATATTGTTAAGAACTTTAGTACGTCTGAAATAAATATTTTCCACTTTTTTTATTTTGTGTTTCCGAAGTTTTAGCAAGAGTAATGCTACAGTTTCATTACCTTGGCTGATGTAAGAGCAGTATTTTCACTCTGGTTGCACACATCATCCTCCTCCCCCTCTTCCTCATCTAGTTGGAGGCTTCCAGAGGAGAAATGCATACGTGCTAGTGGACCAGAATGTACCACTTTCCCTACAGCAGAACAGTAACATGGATAAAAGAGTTCAGAATCTGAATCACTGTAACTGCCTGCGCTGAGCACACATAAAGATGTGGGCCTTTCTGGCAAAGGGGCAGGGCTTAGTGGAAGGTAGGTTGGCCTAGTAGGAACCCGGTGTTGTGACAGGTGGGGATAATACCCCAGAGGCCGATATTCTGAAGCATACACAGCAGCTGAAGATGCTAGTGCGGGTCTGTGGAACTTCACATCTGGTTGGCTTGAGGCTCGGCAAGGTAATGCACTCTGAAAGGAAGAGTCATCACTGTAGTGCCCTGCTTCTATTTTTCCTATGTTGGGTCTTCTGTTTAGCCCCAGCCTCAATGGTCCTCCTGAAAGGGGGCACAGTCTAGATCGAGCCATTCCAATTTCTGAGTTTTGAAGCCTTTCTAGACGCTGCTGTTGTCGTGGGGGTGACAAAGAGGAAGTAGGTGAAAAGGAGTGGCATGTTTGCCTAGGCAAATACTTCATAGACTTAAAACTCTGATGAGCTTCTGCAAGACAATCTAAAGAAGAGGATGTGGAGTCTTGTAGCAAAAAAGGATAAGATGCAAGAGGGAATGTTGGCAGCACTGGATGGAATTGAAGGTGGGAGCTGTTGGGATATAGAAGGACTAGGTGCTGTGAGCTAGGGGACTGATGTCTCCTTGCCCCAGGCCTTTGAGAGCTTCTGCCTTGACATTCTGTGTCTGATATGGACATGGAATGAAGTTTTGAAGATGCAGCCCCGCTTGATTTGACAGGCAGCCTTGACAAGGGACAGGACCGGTCAAGCCCCTCAGCAAAAACATTTGTGCCATGCTTTGAAACATCAAGGTGGGGGAAGTGATAGGCTTGCTCATAAAGCTGCAGAGACACATACAATGTTTAGGTATAGACATACAAAAAAATTTCAACCGATTTCTTTCAATTTCTTTACCTGTCTGGATACATCAGTGAGCAAATCTGGGGATGACTTGCATTGCCGAGATTTATGGGCAAGCTTGCAATTTGACCTTAAAATAACATACAGATATAAGGCACAATTTTTTTATTATTATACAGAACTAACAAGTGTTTTGCTGAAAATAGCTTTTCTCAAACTAAACTACATTTCTTACCTCTCAAATGGTAGATGTTTGTGCTCCCCAGTGCCAACACACTCTAGGAGTTGCTTTTGTGTCCTGCCACTAAATAAAGATAAGACACACATCAGTGTTAAGTAAGTTACTCAAAAAAGGTAATTCCACTACAGATTACAAATTACTATTTGAAAATTGTAATCTGATTTCTTAACTGATTACTGCATGCTAATTACTTTACTTTCACATTACTTTCAAAACCTATCAAACCTACAAAAATACATTACAAAGTGAAACACATTTTTTTTCAGTAACTTTAGCGCGTCAATGTATGACATGGTCAGAAAAAGTTGGATTTATCATAAAACTTGCCTTGGGTGTTGTCACTGTTGTTGGACTACCAGACCGATAAAATTATAAACCTTTCTAACTAGACTCATTTGGTGTCACTAGCCAAGGAAGCACAGCTAAGCTTATATTTCCTTATGCTCTGCTCATATCATGGTCACATAAACTGGAACTCCATAGACATTTATACACCTTGTTTTCCTGCTCAGCATCAGAGGATGTTACTGTTTCAATTTCCCCTGTTTTTTTTTTTTTTTCTTTTTAATTAAATAAATTAATAAAAAAATCAAATTTTCCTCACAATGACTGTGAGCTATCATTTGGCAGAATTGAGAGCTGTCAGCCAATAAGACATAAGTGATTCCTGAAAAGGAGTCAGCGGTTGAAGATGGATGGATGGATGGATGGATGATTCCTGTAAATCCTGTCTGATTAGTCTCGCCTCTGTTCACTGAAGATATAAAATTACAGGTGGTCTTCTTCTACTGACGTTCAGTGACAAACTGTTCCAAGTGGAGAATTATTCAAAGCTAAAGAAAAAATCGTTGGGGCAAAAGGTGATTTCTTTTAAAAATTAATTTGACTTAATATTGTTTTCTTAAAAAGAAATTTGTTATGCAAGTTACGTAATTTTATTGACATAAGTAACTGTAATCAAATTACATAAATTTAAAATGTAATGCAGTACAGTAACGCAAAAGTACAAAGTAAAGTGTTACACCCAACTCTGACACACACTATCATTTTCTATGAACGTCAATACAATGAAAACCATTTCTGTAATGGCCAGGTCACCAACACCTCACTTGATGTTAGGAGATAGCTTCCTATCTCTTAATTACCAAATGTGTTCTCACTTGTTTTTTTTTCCCCCACTGTCTCTGTCTGACTCTTTTGACTGTACCTGTATTTGAAGCTGGATCCCTTGCTGGAAAACAATGATTTATGATATGGCTTGGGCTCCTCAGCTAGACGGAAGAAGGCATGATACTCCACACACATTTTCCAGAATGTTTTACAAATATCTCTGCTTGCCATGGTGAACTCAACCATGTCCCTCCGTGAAGGCTGTTACATACAGACAGATGCATGCATCAAAAGAGCACAATTTTTAAAATTACATCATTTGAATTTTTGAAAACAAACATGCACAAACACAGAGAGTGAGAGAGAGAGAGAGAGAGAGAGAGAAAGAGAGAGAGAGAATAGAAATATAATTCAACTGTAACTGTTAAACTTTTACAATGTATGTAAAGGAATGTACAGTGAAATATGTCTTTGTTTCTTTCACAACTTGTTACCTTGTTCTCCTAGATCTTCTATATTAATCAACTAGGGCTTTTATGTTTGTTTGTGTGTTGGTCAATAATTTCAGTATAAATAAATAGTAGAGTATACAGTGCATCCGGAAAGTATTCACAACGCTTCACTTATTCCACATTTGTTATGTTACATCCTTATTCCAAAATGGATTTAATTCATTATTTTCCTCAAAATTCTACAAACAATAGGCCATAATAACAACGTTAAAGAAGTTTGTTTGAAATCTTTGCAAATTTATTAAAAATAAAAAACAAAAAAAGCACATGTACATAAGTATCGACAGCCTTTTTCTCAATACTTTGTTGAAGCACCTTTTGTACAACTTAAAGTACCACGTGCATCTGTACAAACAATTATTTGCAAAAATATCAATCTTGGGACCACACAGACACTGCATCCTTCAATTAACTCCCAGGAATATATGAACTTTGCCACTGTTAGATTTTCATGTATCTCAGGAATCTCAGATTATGCCATTCAGATCTTCCGTCATGCCTTCCAGCCGTCTTTACAGTTACTTCTACTAACTTTTAGTTCGGTGTTTAGAAAGTGTGGTTTACACACAGTTCAGGTACCTGGAGAGTCCAAATGAGCACCCATGTTCGCGGAGACTTCCGGTTTATTCATGCAAAACAGTAATATTTATACACATTGTACACATTGATAACAGCAGTGCGTGGACAGTTTCTACTGGTGCAGGTGCCAGCCAGGTGGAAAAAAACAAAACACACTGTACATGAAAATAAGTATTTTCAAGAGACAGAAAATACATGTACCAGCTATAAGAAAGATGGCATTTGATCAGCTTATTTAAAGAGGTAATTAAATGAATACAAGGTAATTAAATGAATACATTCATCATAGTTATTTGATAGCAGTTTATAATATAAGAGAGTAGATGATATAAGAGAATTTCCTTTCAGACACAAAAGGTTCAAATGAACCCCAAGACAACAAAGGAACTGGGATCCTCCAATCAGGGATAATCCAAATTCAACTGTGGATATACAACAGGTGTGTACAGCTTCCATTTGGACAGTCCTTCCTTGCCATTGCCTGAAAGGAGGGAAATCGCTCAAGGAAGAAGACTGAAGTTTGAAGTTGCTCAACATCCTTTTGGAGGAGTGATGAAACAAACATTGTACTTCCATGCAACAGTATTGCATTGAGAGTCCACCACCATGAAGAAGGTGCACATTTCAGCTCTCATGCACACTTCATGAGGAGGAAAAGACTGTGGTTAATGATGGGACTTTATTAAAGTCTGGGCCACATTCATGCATTTAAATATGCCATAACATACGTAGCATATTTCTGGGCAGCCTCTAGCAAATACACATCTGACAGAGCTGGAGTCTGACCTCTACTCACAAAGAGTTAGGGATTTAAAATAAAAATCTTTCTAAGTATATTTGTTTCTATACTACATTCCTATATCCATGCTATATTTGCAGGAATTTTTCATTGCTGGTGTCAGCCTTAGCTTGTGCTCTTGTCTTAGGATTTGGAAAAACTAGTGAAAAAACTTGATCTTAAGCTGGGTGACCATGAAGAGGTCCTCGAACCCACCTCTTCGAGTTCTGCGTACCGTGCCTGGGAATGGAATGGAGCAATCACACTAGTCAAACGAACTGGACTTTGGGGGTCAAATGTGCTTGGTCATGGTACAAATTGGCTTGTGTGAGTATACCCTTATTCACTACCCTATCCTAAGGAAGGTTTAACAGCCAACACCAACTGGTTACAACTCAAATTCAGAAATCCAGTTTCTAGTAAAATACACTAATAACTTAACTTTTCATTTCTCTAAGGTTAGAAATGATTAAGAGTTGGGCTTGGGCACAGTGCATATGGATTCAAGCATGGTTCACTCTAAAAAACACTGGATTAAAAACAACCCAAATTGTGTAATTTTTACCCAAACAACTGGGTAAATGGGTTGTTTTTCAACTGAAAGGATGGTTTCATTTTTACAAAAATGCTGAGATAATTTTATTTAATAAATGGGTTAATACTTTCAAGGTTATTTTTACCCTTTAGAAATGTCAAATATACCACATTATAAACGAATATGTCAACATTGTATCTTCTTTATTTATACACAGGAAGCTGTTCAGAAATGTATTACTAGAGCTTCTAACGTGGTGTTTATATACAATTTTTCTTTTTGTTTGATAGACTGAAATAAATAACTCAAATAAGTTATATATTTAAAATGTCAGATTTTGATCAAAAGAGATGTTTCAAACATCCAAAAAATCTTAGTAACTAATTTACAATCCAGTGGGCATTACAAACTAGTAAGCCAAAACTAATGAAGTTAGTGGTGCATTTAATGTCATCAAAACTGGTCTGTTATAGCACTTTTTTGCTTTTTCTTGTGTACAGTAATGGTTTTATGGATAAATATATTGACATGAACTTTGTTTCTCCAAATAAATCTAACAGTATGTCTGTGTGAAAACCGCTACCTCCAACTGAATCAAATTCCAACAGTCCGTGCTGATTTGACCCAAGGAGCTGGGCTGATATATCAGGGTGGTGAAGGAGTGCAGTGATACAACTGTCAAGGAAATGCCAGTAACCCAGTGGTTGTGTTACTCAAAACTAGCCAAGACTCAGAATATAAACCAATTAAAGGCTCAACCCAGCATTTGGGTTAGTTAGTGAAAATTGCTGCATAAGTAATTGCACTGGTATGACAAAGCTACGCAAAGACTTGTTCCCTTCTCAGGGAACAGGGTTACATGCGTAACCCAGACATTCCCTTTCAAGGGGAAGTTTGACATTGTGCTTAACATAACAGTATAGGAACAAGAATACCCACTCCGTCATACCGAGGGTATGGCCTGTTCAAAAAGACCCAAGCCCGAGGGTCATTGCAAGATAATCGAGCCCAGGGTGGAATGAATATCCAGGCTGTAATAATGAATGAATGTGTATGGCTTAGACCATCTTGCAGCAGCACACACATCCTGTAAGGATACCCCTTTGGACAAAGCCTTCCAGGAGGCGACTGCCCTAGTGGAATGAGCCCTTATGCCGAGAGGCATAGGCGCCTCATAAGCCATAGATGTGGGTGTGGCTTTGGTGTCACGGCGCCAGTGTACCTGTTCGCTTGCCGTGTCTAATACCTTGTCAGTTTACTACAGTTTGTTGTACCTGTTATGTCTGTGCGTTTGGCCCCTGTGTTGTTTGTTCTATGTATCATGGCACACTAGTATCATGTAGATTCAGTGTTGACCTACAATCGTCAAGCTCTGCTTAACATCAGGAGTTGTATGGGAGCTCATCTGCGATGTTGTCCTGCTCTGTATTCTCGTTTTTCATCCTCGTCCGACGGACCCATGTTGGAGTGTGTTTGCCAGCTACCTTGCTGCTCTCCTCCTCTAAGGAAGCGCCACAGGAAGAGAGGGAATCGTGCTGGTGTACGGGTGAGAATCAGACGGGCAATCGCTTCCTCCATAAAACCGATTGAGTTTCCCTTACGCTTGGAGGGACTCCACTTGAGGTGGCGGTCATGGGATTACAAATATGTTTTTCATCTGCCTATTTTCCCGGACTCGCTACACTCATCTAATCATTCTGCTCCTCCACGATTACGGATTCGTCAGAGAAGAGTGAACTGTTCAAATCTCCTCAAACTGAAATTCGTTTCACCGGATCTGACCTCGTTACCCCAGTCTCCTCTGAATATGGGCCTAGTTAACACTAGGTCCGTGTGTAACAAAACTTTCATTTTAAATGACTTTTTTACCAGACGTCACCTGGATATTTTATTCCTGACGGAGACCTGGGTTAGTCCTGGTGAGTTAATAGTCTTCGAGGAACTTTGTCTGCCGAACTGTTGTTTTATTAGTACTCCAAGGCCTTCTGGAAAGGGAGGTGGGGTTGCTATGGTTTTTAAACAGTCACTGAACATACGGACAGTTTCTGTTGGAATTTACTCATCGTTTGAGGTACAGTGTGTTGTGTTGGAGTTATTATTATTATTATTATTATTATTATTATTATTAAGAGTTGGCTCTTACACATTATTCTGTGCTTTGATCTATAGGCCACCTAACTCAGACAATTCTTTTTTAAGTGATTTTCGTGATTTTTTAACTTCTATTGTTCCGTTGTATGATCGTATGTTATTATTGGGTGATTTTAATGTGCATGCCTGCTGCCCTGGTCGACCCTTAGTTACTGAGTTTTGTGACATCTGGGATTCCTTCGGTTTTATTCAACACATAAATCAGGCAACACATATGCTTGGTCATACATTGGATCTCATATTGTCTTATGGAACTGCTGTTGATGATGTTAATATTGAGGATGCTTCCTTCTCTGATCAGAAGCCCATTGTTTTTAATGTCCCGGCCGTGAGCTTTGCCGTTGTGACTAGGCCTTCAGGATTTTATTCCCGGTGTATTAATTCACTCACTGCCTCTCAGTTTAGTGAACGGTTTCTAGCTCATGCTGTTGAAATATCTAGCTTGAGTGCTGCAGAGTCTTCCGCTGGGCCTGATGATTTGGTTGCCTAATTTTACACATCTTGCTCTAATATTTTAGATTCCATTGCCCCTTTTAAATTGAAACAACCAAAATGTAAATCTTATAACTGGCTTGACGATAATACTCATTCTCTCAGACAGGCTTGTCGTAGAGCTGAGAGGAGATGGAAGCATGATCAGTTAACTGTGTCCTTTCAAATTTTTAAAGATTGTTTAAGTTTCAAAGTGCAGCAAAGTCAGCTAGGTCTAGGTATTTCTCTGACTTAATTTTATTTACCACAATAAACTCAATTATCAATCCAAGCTGCCAATTTCATGAGGAATTCTCCGCTGGACTTTGTGAGAAGATTTTAAAGTTTTTCGCTGATAAAGTTTTTACCATTCGTTCTTCTTTCACTTCTCAGTTCCCAGTCCTGTCCCTGAATTCACTGATTTTACCGGTCTCATTTGATCGATTTGAACACGTTTCTCTAAAGGAACTGTGTGATCTTGTTAACCATATGAAAATATCATTTACACCTCTTGAAGTTGTTCCGGCTGTGATTATGAAAGCAGCTTTTACTGAAATTGGCCCCAGTATCCAGGTATTGATATATTCTTCTTTGGATGCTGGAGTGTTCCCAGAATGCTTTAAGCATGCTCTTGTTCAACCTATGCTTAAGAAACCGGGATTGGATGTAGGTTGCCTCAATAATTATCGGCCTGTATCTAAGCTTCCATTTCTGTCTAAGCTGTTAGAGAAAGTAGTGCAGTCTCAATTGCTCCTGTTTTTAAATTCAGCTATGTTATTTGAACCTTTACAATCTGGTTTCACTGCTTTTCACAGCACAGAGTCTGCTTTGTTAAAAGTGTCCAATGACATTTTGCTCACAGTGGATGCTGGAAAAAATACTGTGTTGGTGCTACTAGATCTTACAGCTGCTTTTGATACTGTAGACCATAACATACTCCTCTGGCGCTTAGAGCATTTGTTTGGCATCAAGGATATCACTCTACAATGGCTCAGCTTGTATCTTAAGGACAGGACCTTTTCAGTAGTGTTGGGTAATTTCTGTTCTGCTACTAGTCCTATTATTAGCGGTGTTCCTCAAGGATCCATTCTGGGCCCACTTCTTTTTAATTTATATATTCGTCCGTTGGGGGATATTATTAGGGCACACAATGTTTCTTTTCATTTGTATGCTGATGATACCCAGTTGTATATTCCTCTGAAGGCTGGTGACTCC
>JAFFST010053573.1:24077-38255 GCA_022414735.1 Noturus placidus
CACCTTTAATAATAAACACCTTCATTTACAAATTGCATTTTGTGTTTACTTGTGTTGTCCTTGACTATTGTTTAAATTGGTTTGATGTTCTGAAACACTTAAGTGTGACAAACATGCAAAGGAACAGGAAATGAGGAAGGGGGCAAGCACTTTTTCACACCACTGTATTTCCATTTCCCTAAGACAGCTCGCTGACCAGAAAAGGCTGAAAACATGGGATGGCCTTGGCCAGGGCAGGCACTACAGTACCACTGGGGGCTATCTGTCCTAACAACCTCATGTCCCCTGATATGTCCCTCCATGACCAACAGGACCATTCCTTCCTTGCCTGCTTTGCCGTTATGATCATTCTTAGATCAGGCCTGTTAGCAGGCTGTGGCCACCCAGTCCCCCTAGCTCTCTGCGGGGAGAGGTGGGCCGCCACACTCGCCTTCTGTGCCTCCTTTGCACTAGCACTGGCCCGGGCTCCACTCATGATTGCCCGGGCGAACTCGACACGACGGGGAAGGAACTGGCTGAATGCCACCATTTGCAGTTTTGCCTCGTGAAACTCGTCAGCGATGGCATTAACCGTGCTGCCAAACAGGCGGGAAGGTTTAACAGTGGTGTCCAGCAAGGAGACCTTATCTTTGTCCAGCATCCCTGAGAGGTTGAGCTATAGCCACAACCAGGTTACCCATTGAACGGCCGATATGGCAGGCCGTTTGTTTGGTCACTCGGAGAGAAAAATCTGTGGTACAGTGCAGCTCTGCCACTGCCTCAGGCCCAATTTCCTCCCCAGTATCGAGCCCACTCAGCAGGTCTGCTTGGTAGGTCTGCAACACTGCCATTGTATGCAGTGACCCACAAACAAGAACTGCTGCCACATAGGCTTTGCCCACCAACGCCGAGGTGGCCTTACATGGCTTAGAGGGTAAATTGCCTGCCATTGATGGAAAGAGGTAGCTCGCAAGCGCCTCCTGCACTTTCGTCATCGCTAAATAGTCGTGCTGCTCACTCCCCATGATGGTTGAGTAATCAGACATCATGGGGTTATAAACACGGCTAGTGTATGGTTTTCTCCAGAAGCGTGATAGCTCATCATGCACTTCTGGAAAAAAGGGGAGTTTTCGGCATTGTGAGGGAGATTTATATTTATTTTCACTGGAAAGGAAGCGCTCATCAAGCCTGCTACGAGCCACTTCCTCTTCCCCGGGCCAGTCTATATTCAGCTTTTCAACTGCCCTAGTAATCACCTTAAGCAGCTCTTTATAGGCTTGAGAGATGCTGTCAGTTTTTGGAGCAATGGCACCCTCAACTGACTCCTCGGAGTCAGCAAGGGTCTTTTGGCTTTTCATAGGGGAAAGAGGAGTAGCGATATGAGCTCCAAAGTCAGGCAGAGAGCCGGACCCGGAAGACAGAGCAAGAGATAGAGCAGCACTCTATCCGGCACTCTCCGGCTCCTCTTCCAAATCCATATGAGAACCCCACATAACCAGCTTAGCCATCTGGCTGCCTCGGCAGCAGCCAGCCCAGATCCAGAAGGCTCTGAAACCCAACTCCCTTTCAACCAGAAGAGAGCAAGCCAAGAGTTGTGCTGCCTAATTGTGAAATGTTCACAATGCTGAAAGACAGACCCCTCGAGGGCTGCTGTCACATGCTCCATGCACAAACACTTCACACAGAAAGTATGTCCGTCTCCTCCAGTGATGAAACAGGAGCAAGGTGGTAACACTTCCTGAATCCTTTCTCGCTCATTCTTTCTTTCTCTTTTCTTTTCTTTTTAAAAAGAAATTAAATTAAATTAAATTAAAAAGGGATAGAAAGGTTTATTTTGAGAAAACAAGAGTAGAAATGAAGCATCTTTTGTCACACTAACAACAGACATGCAGTCTCGCTGAAGATGATAAGGCTGGCAGTGTGATTCACAGGTGCCATATATATATATATATATATATATATATATATATATATATATATATATATATATATATATATAAACTTAGGTTCACTTAGGCATGTGGAGTCATCTGGGCCAGGAATCAAATCGCTACAATTAGTGGATTAGTGGACACCCGCTCTACCAAATGGGGGTGGAAGCCTCATGTTTTGGGGGTGTTTTGCTGGAAAAGGAAATGGTGCACTTCAAGAAAATAGATGTGATCATGAGGAAGGAGGATTATCTGAGTTACACCAGTTTTGTAGGAGAAATTGGCAAAAAGTCCAACAAAATATTGTAAGAAGCATCTGAAAGGCTATCCCAAGTTTTTAATTCAAGTTAAGCAGTTAAAATGAAATGCCACCAAATACTAAGAAAAAAAAAAAGATATACTAAATAAAAGCTTAAATAAATGTGTCTCTTAGCTATTATTTTGAAATGACCCCTTACCCCTTACCGGCTGTGGCTCAGTCGGTAGAGCGGGTTGTCCGCTAATCGTGGGGTTGGTGGTTCAAATTCCGGCCCGGGTGATCCCATGTCAAAGTGTCCTTGGGCAAGACACTGAGCCCTAAGTTGCCCCCGATGGCAAGCTAGCACCTTGCATGGCAGCTCTGCTACCATTGGTGTGTGAGAGTGCTCTCATTTGTAACTCGCTTTGGATAAAAGCGTCTAGTAAATGTACCTCAATATGGTAACATGAAATGTTTGCAGTTGTTAAAAGTTTAGTTTGAAAGTCTTTTGCCTAGGTGTATGCAAACTTTTGGTCTGAACTGTAAGAAGTTCTTGATTATGACAACCTTTCTTCACATATTCCAGCTTGCTAGGAAGTTGGGGTCAGACCACCTGTGGAGCAGAGTTGCTGCTTTGAGGTACTGGGGCTTGAACTCATGACCTTCTGATCAGTAAATAAACATAACTAAGCAATAAATGACTTTCAAGCAATATACCAAGCATGTGATTAATATTTTGAAGCTTACCCCAGCCTCTGTGTGTAGTTTGATAAGGAAATTCCTCTTCTTGAAACTCAATTTGCGGATCTTGGCCCAGCTGAAGGTGTTGATTTTTGTGTTACCCTTGGAAGAAGGATGAGTCAGGTTTTATATGAAAGCAAAAATAACAGCACTTGCAAAGAAATTAATCTATATTAGTGATATGCACTGATCTGTGCATGTTACCTGAAATACCAGTACACCCATGTGGGTAACAGCCAAATTGATCCTCATGCCTTCTCCATCATGAGCTGGATGTGGTCGAATCCCATACATGTCCAATTTACGGGCAACCTCCAGCAAATGCACGTCTGATAGGGCTGGAGTGTGACCTCTGCTCACAAAGAATTAAGGATTTAAAAAAGAAAAAAGAAGGTTTGTTTTGTTTCTACACAGTTATTCCTATATCCATGCTATATTTGCAGGAATCTTTCATTACTGGTGTCAGCCTTAGCTTGGGGTCTTGTATTAGGATCAAGTACAATTGTTTGTGAGACTACCTATAAATCTTGTTGGGCTTCTATGATATTTCCATCTTTGTAATTCAAGTTTAAGCTGTGTTACATCCAATAATGATGGAATTTAAACTTTCTTATATATTACATTGATAGTTTCTGACCTTAGACAAAAGAAAGGTTAAGTTACTAGCTTATTTTACTAGAAATTGGATTTCTGCATTTGAGTTCTCAACAGTACCATAGGTGTTCACAGTTAGACTTTCCTTAGAATAGGGCAGTGAGCAAGAAGCCTTTGCCAGAGAAAGATGCTGTAACAAGAGTAAAGGGTAAAACTGAACACCCCTGCCTTCATCTTATGGCCTTCTTAGGATATCACAGTCAAAGACTTTCTGCTCTTAAGTGCTGTAGAGGGCACAAACACAGCAGACTTTATAAAGTTTGTGGCATGTTAGACCTAATTCCCCAGGCTGAGTGAGATGGATATGGCAGCAAGGGCCTTTTAGAGAGTCAGCTGCAGAATTTGGCTGTGGTCTTAGAACAACGTACAGTACTTTATGTCAGCCTACTTGCCTGTGTTCCTATTCTATGTTTACTTCAGCCCATTTCCATTCTGTGATATATAATTGAGTACAAGTGTCTGCCTTGTTTTTATTATATCTGCACATTGATATGAATAATCTGTGCTGCAAGCGAGGAAATACACCTGTGTTTCTTATGAAAGCGAATAATCTTGTGGTCCAGGTACTCCTGATTTGGCACATACTGCTTATTCTCTAAATGGTGTGCATCCAACTCTTCATTGTAATCCCCAAGTTCTGCTGCAGAAAAAATAGGCAACATATTAAGTGAAAATTGAATGTTCATTTTAAAATAACCTGCACTTATGTTGTATTTTGTAACATATGTCACTTTAAAATACAATTCCATGATGATTTACAGTGCTGTGAAAAGCATTTGCCTGATTTCTTCTGTTTTTGTGTATATTTCATACAAAATAGTCTTAGAGCTTCAAATGAGCTACCACATGCCAGAGCTATATCTCCCTGCAGTTCTTGCCTGGTTTTCTGCTGAAGCTAAACAGGGTTGAACTTGACCAGTACCTGGATGGGGGGGGGGGAGAAAGGTTGCTGAAGGAAGTGGTAATAATGAGGCCAGTGGGAGGCGCTTACCTGGTGGTCTGTGTGGGGTTGAATGCCCCAGTATAGGGATGGGGACATTATACTGTAAAAACAGCACAATCTTTTAGATGAGACAATAAACTGTGGCTCTGACTTCTTTGGTCATTAAAAATCCCAGGACACTTTTCGTAATAGAGTAGGTGTTTCCATGTTTTTCCCTTCCCCATGTTTCTAGAATTTTCGCTCCCTCAAGTTTCTATTGCTGTGTGTGTGTGTGTGTGGGTGTGTGGGTGTGTGGGTGTGCGGGTGTGTCTCTGGACATGGTGCTCTACTTCTCTGGCTTTCATGACTGGACTTACCTGCTCCTCATCAGATCATCAACAGTGTACAGTGGGGGGAAAAGTATTTGATCCCCTGCTGATTTTGTAGGTTTGCACACTGACAAAGAAATGATCAGTCTATAATTTTAATGGTAGGTGAGAGACAGAATAAAAACAAAAAAATCTGAAAAACGCATGTCAAAAATGTTATATAGTTGATTTGCATTTTAATATGGGGAAATATGTATTTGACCCCTCTGCAAAACATGACTTAGTACTTGGTAATGACTTAGTATTACTTTTCATTTTCAATACCCTGGCTGAGGGAAGCAGATTCTCACCCAAGATTTGACTGTATATGGCCCCGTCCATCGTCCCTTTGATGCGGTGAAGTTGTCCTGTCCCCTTAGCAGAAACTCACCCCCAAAGCATAATGTTTCAACCTCCATGTTTGAAGGTGGGGATGGTGTTCTTGGGGTCATAGGAAGCACTTCTCCTCCTCCAAACACGGCGAGTTGAGTTGAGGCCAAAGAGCTCCATTTTGGTCTCATCTGACCACAACACTTTCACCCAGTTGTCCTCTGAATCATCCACATGTTCATTGGTAAACTTCAGACGGGCATGTATATGTGCTTTCTTGAGCAGGGGCGCTGCAGGATTTCAGTCCTTCACAGCGTAGTGTGTTACCAATTTTTTTCTTTGTGACTATGGTCCCAGCTGCCTTGAGATCATTGACAAGATCCTCCCGTGTGGTTTTGGGCTGATTCCTCACTGTTCTAATTATCATTGCAACTCCACGATGTGAGATCTTGTATGGAGCCCCAGGCAGAGGGAGATTGACAGTTCTTTTGTGTTTCTTCCAATTGTGAATAATCGCACCAACTGTTGTCACCTTCTCACCAAGCTGCTTGGCAATGGTCTTGTAGCTAATTCCAGACTTGTGTAGGTCTACAATCTTGTCCCTGACATCCTTGGAGAGGTCTTTGGTCTTGGCCATGGTGGAGAGTTTGGAATCTGATTAATTGATTGCTTCTTTGGACAGGTGTATTTTATACAGGTAACAAACTGAGATTATGACACTCTTTAAGAGTGTGCTCCTAATCTCAGCTCATCACCTGTATAAAAGACACCTGGGAGCCAGAAATCTATCTGATTGAGAGGGGGTCAAATACTTATTTCCCTCATTAAAATGCAAATCAATTTATAAAATTTTATAAAAAGTGTGTTTTTCTTGATTTTTTTTGTTGTTGTTATTCTGTCTCTCACTGTTCTAATAAACCTACCATTAAAATTATAGACTGATCATTTCTTTGTTAGTGGGAAAATGTACAAAATAAGCAGGGGATCAAATACTTTTTTCCCCCCACTGTATATAAACCCATTTGGCCACTCATCGCCAAACTGTTCTGGTTTCCAATGTGGAACACTTCCGGACCTACTCATGTTTTCTTTCTGTTATTATGAATGTTTTTCCTTGTTCCATTCTCCTGTGCTCATCATGTGTTTTTTCTCCTCATGTTCCAGGTCCACTACTCATGCTGCCTGTCTGCTCACTCTCAGCTACAGCGTTTCCTAGGGTTTGTCAACTTTTACCACTGCTTTTTCAGGAATAACAGCCAGGTAGCGGAACACTTCACCCAGCTCACCTCCACCTCCACTTCTTTCATATAGACCCCTGAGGCAGAAGCTGCCTTCACCACGTGCAAGGGGCTGCTCACCTCTGCCACCTGCTCATCCAACGATCTTTCAAGGCAATTCATTGTAGAAGTAGACACCTTCAAATCGTTTGTGGTTGCAGTGCTTTTTCAACGTTCTCATCGCCTGCCTTCTGGGACCCCTGCCTGTTCCCCGCTGCCCCTGTTCTCACGTGGCCTTAGAGTTTGTCAGCGTTCTACCCCCTCCCAAGGTAACACCATCATCCTGATCATGGTTGACTGATTTTCCAAGGTCGTACATTTTGTAGCCCACCTCAAGCTCCCCACTGCCTGTGAAACCACTGATCTTGTTATCAGCCACGTCTTGTAACTGCACGGCATCCCCAGGACATTGTCTCTGAGTTCGGACTGCAGTTCCAAGAACTACGGACTGCAGTTCCAAGAACTGCGGACTGCAGTTCCAAGTGTGAAAGGCATTCTGTAATGCTCTTGCAGCCTCACTGAGTTTGTCTTCTGGGTTTCACCCCTAGACCAATGGCCAGGTGGAGCAGGCCAATCAGGATTTGGAAGTTGAAATGTGATGTATGTCCACAACCTCCTGACCAGCACTGCCACCAGCAGGTCCCCCTTTCAGTGTTCCCTGGTTTATCAGCCTTCCTTATCCCCCATACAGGAGAACAACATTGCAGTCCCCTCCATGCAAGCCGCTGCTGCAAGGAATGGAGAGAGGACCAATATGCACTGCTCCGCTCCACCCAGCACAATAATCACCTGGCTGACTGCCGTTAGGTTCCTGCTACCAACTACCATCTGGGTCAGAAAGCATGGCTTTCTGCCAAGCACATCGTAATGAAGATGGAGGTCAAGAAACTGTCAACCCTGTACCTAGGCCTCTACACCATTGAGAGGATTATCAATCCTTCCATAATTAAGTGAGCTATGTCCAATGTTTTTGCAATGGCTCTTAATTACTTTCCTTCTTTCCTCAGCTTCAAAATGGCTTACTTTTCTCCGCTGATCTTCATGTTGGATTATGTTTTTTTAAACAACAAACACAGTCTTCGCTGATGAAACTGAAGGTTAAACCGTAGAGTGGATGTTCAGAGCTATTTATTGCTTAAACAATCAATCTAACAGGACACACCTGGGTAACAAGAAACACATGTCAGTCACATTTTCCAATATTTTTGCTTGCCTACAAGTTGAGTGGTCGGATAAAATGTGCTATGTTCTGTGTTGCTTAACACATCTACATATAAATAACAGGAAATAAAAACTGAAATAGTAAACTCTCTTCTCATATTCCTCTTTTGATCTAAACCCAAATGTCTTCAGCCTACAAAAAAGATCTGGCCTTGCCATTCCAATTATTTCGGAGGAGACTGTATAAAAGAGTTAATAACTGATATTTTATCAAATATATTGTATATACATTATACAATCAATATATTGGATGATAATGTACAGTATTATCATAAAAGGACTGTATTATGCTCAAAGTTATCCTCTATAGCCCAAAACATGATTTAGTGCAAGGAGGTTCTAGTCCATGTTTATGGATTTGGCTTGTGAGAGAAAAGGACTTACCCTGCAATATATGAGAGACCAACAGAGCAGCACTGTTGTCATTACACGTGAGGCTTCCATTTGACAAATCCTGTTTTATTTGCAGGGCAAATAGATACCTGAAAACATAAAATATGTATTGGTAGTGGACTGCATCCTTAAAATCTGCAGCCTAATAATAACTTATTCATTCATCTTTAGTCATGCTAGTTATGAATATAATCATGTTTCTATGAACATCTGGCAGCCACCAGTAATGTCAAAAAGCATGAAACACTCCTTGAAGAATGGCCTGTTATGATTGCACTGGGCATCTTGCCCATTGGAAATGGCCCCTAACCCTGTGGCCCAAAACTCAATGTATTAACAACCATTGTACAGATGAATAGCTAGTTCTAAGACTAAATAGCCATTGTGTTGTTCAAATATCACAACGTATGTACAAGACATGGTAGGGAATGTTCAGCAGATTGACCCTTCTAACACAATGCAAAATCAAATTTTCCCTTTCTAACAGAACTTCGATGTTGCGTTTAGCATAACACTATGTGAGCGCCTCTCGCGCGTGACCGGTATCTGAAGCATGTGTAAAATCATGCCCATTTATAGGCCTGCCATGATCAGGTTACATGGAAATTAATCTAAGAAACAAAAAGATGCTTCATTTCCTCCCTATCTTTTCTCAAAATCTCATAATCCCTTTAAAAAAAGAGAAGAAAAAAAGGAATGAGTGAAAGAGAAAAATATGAGTTAGAGAATTCAGAAAGTGTGTTATGTCTTGCTCCTGTTTCATCAAGGGGAATAGTGCACACTTTCTGGGTGAAGTGTTTAGGAGTGTAGCATGCGATGGCAGTCTCGAGAGGCTGCGCATGGTAATGCCTTCATTAAGCAGCTCGGCTCGCGACTTCCGGTCTTCTCGGAAGCCGAAGCGAGTTGGGTTTCGGAGCCACGCGGATGTGGGCCAGCTGTTGCCAAGGCAGCTAGCTGTCTCAGGTTTGGGGGATCTTTTATGGATCTGGAAGAGGAGCCGGAGATGAGTGCTGCTCTATCTCTTGCACTGTCTTTCGGGTTTGGCTCTCCGTGGGATTTTGGAGCTTGCGTTGTAACTCCTCCTTCCACTATGGAAAGCCAAAGGGAAAGAAAACACACACACACACACACACACACACACAAATAATAATAATAATTCTTCTCTGACTCCGAGGAGCCAGAAGGATGTGCTAAAAACTGAGAGCAGCATATAAAGAGCTGCTTGAAGTGATTGCTAAGGCTGGATGAGCTTTTTTCTCCCCAGTGAAAGTAAATCTTTCACACTGCAGAAACTCCCCTTTCTTCCATAAGTGCATGACAAAATATCAGGCTTCTGGAGGAAAACCATGCATAAGCCATATTTATAACACCATGATGTTGGATTATTTGGCCATTGTGGGGAATGAACGGCATGGCTATTTAGCTATTCTGATGGTGGAGGAGTGCACTTGCGATCTAACTCTCTCCATCTATGGAAAATAATTAGGGGGGCTTGCTTTGCTATCCAATCCACCATGTAAGGCCACCGTGACATTGGTGGGCAAGGCCTATGCGGTAGTAGTCTTCCTTCTGGGTCACTGCAGACAATGACAGTGTTGCAGGCCTACCAAGCAGACCTACTGAGTGAGCTTGGCATATGGCCGCATTCAGCCATTTCCTCCCTGTTGTGTCGAGCTCACCCGGGCATCCGGAATATGCAGCCAATTTTAGATCTGCGTCATCTGAATTGTACTCTTCGGACATACAGGTTCAAGATGCTGACGCCCAAACCTATCGTTCCACAGATTCAGTTTGAGGACTGGTTTGTGATGATAGATCTAAAATGTGCATATTTCCACGTAGAAATATCGCTATCTTATCACCTCACACCTTCACAATGTCATGGATAGCTCTATATAGGCTCTGGATGTCATGGATAGGCTCCATTGTGACTCCAGGGCATCTGTGTACTAACTACCTAGACGACTGGTTAATTCTAGAATGATCCAGGGAACTGGCGGTTCAACATCAAGATGTTGTTCTCGCCCACATGAAAAGCTTGCGGCTCAGGTTGAATCTCAGAAAAGTATGCTTTCCCCAGTGCAGCGGACAACTTTACTAGGGGTTATAAGTATTCTACTACGATGAGGGCATTTCTATCCTCAACATGCGTAAGATCAATCCTATCAACACTAAACAAGATAAAGCTGGATCTTGGGAGACTATTGGCACTTATAGGGCTATTGCACAGTAGACCGTTCAATGTTGGCTGAGAATTTGGGGGTTTCATCCAAGGACAAACTCTCGGAGAATAATCAGTGTCACTCGGCAATGTTTGCATGCTCTGAGAATTTGAGTGTCCCCGGTTTCTAGTCACACTCTAGGGGCATCTCCTTAGCGCAAGACGGTAATGACAGACACCTCCCTCATGAGCTGGAGTGCGGTCTTAGACAGCTGTCCAGCTCACGGTCTCTGGTCCGGCCCTCATCTGGAGCAGGGTGGCTCCATCCGGGTGTGGCAAGGTTTGGCCAAGCGGGATTGCATGTGTTCGCTGTAGTTCGAGACAACACACGGCCCGCTGTAGTTTGCCCTCACTCCTCTCCCACAATTAGGGCTGGACGTCATGGAGCACATGTGGCCGAGGTAACATCTGTGCGCTGTTCCCCCATCACTCTGCTCCCACAAGTTCTAGCAAGTGTTCGCCAAGAGAGTCTATGTCTGCTGCTAGTAGCACCTTATTAGCCAGCTCGAATATGGTTCTGAGAGATAATACCCCTGCGAGATAGCACTCCTTGGGAGATTCCCTGCAGGGATCCACTGTAGACCCAGTGAACTGCGCAATAGCTACAGTCCTGGAGTTCTTACAAGAACATTTCTTAGTGAGGTGGGCTCCTTCTACAGTCAGGGTTTACGTGGCCACCATTTCGGCCAGCCACGCCCCTGTTGATGAAGCCTCTGTGGGGTAAAATCCTCTAACTTCGAGGTTTATGCAGGTCCATCAGGTTCCCCATTTGATCCCTTAGAGTGGATCTACTGTCTCAAGCCGGAGGGCTGATTTACCACCCTCGGCCAGAACTATGGAAACTGTGGGTCTGGCCCCTGAGGGGCACCAGCTCATAGATTCTGGTCTCACAACTAAGATTGTAGATACCATGTTAAATGCTAGAGCAATATTCCACAAGGAAATTGTATGCATTCAATTGGCAGCTTTTTGTCTTGTGGTGAGAGGAATGTCAGCTAGACAAAGTGAACTGCAAAATAGCTACAGTCCTGGAGTTCTTACAAGAATGTTTCTCAGTGGGGTGGGCTCCTTCTACAATCAGGGCTTATGTGGCCGCCATTTAGGCGGAAGCAATCTCGATTGCTTATGAGGCACATGGTCTTGCTATGCCTCTGGGCATAAGGGCTCATTCCACTAGGGCGGTCGTCTCCGTGAAGGCTTTGTCCAAAGGGGTATCCTCACAGGATGTGTGTGCTGTTGCAGGGTGGACTACACCACACACATTCATTCATTATTACTGGATGTTCATTCAACCCCTGGCTCGAGTGTCTTGCAGTGACCCTCAGGCTTGGGTCTTTTTGAACAGGCTGTACCCTTGGTATGATGGAGTGAGTATTCTCTTTCCCATAGTGTTATGCTAAATGCAACGTCAAAGTTCTCTTTGAAAGGGAACGTCTGGATTACGCATGTAACCTGAGAAGGGAAAAAGACGTTACGTAGCTTTGTCATATCAGGGCAGGCCTGTGAATTGCGTCTTCACTTCAGATAATAGGGGCTGATGGCGCGGTTCACAGGTGCCATATTTATATCATGCGACGCGCTTAATTGCCACATCACCTGATCATGGCAGGCCTATAAATAGGCATGATTTTACACAAGCTTGAGATACTGGTCACGCACAAGAGGTGCTCCCATAGTGTTATGCTAAACGTAACGTCTTGTTCCCTTCTCAGGGAACAGGGTTACTTGCATAACCCAGAGGTTCTCAGGTTTGAGACACAGTACCTTAGATAGGACACCTCATAAGCACATGCAGGGCAAGCTTATCAGTAAGTTTTAATGTAATTTTCTCAGCCTTTTGCCGAGGTAATTGCAAGCAAAAAGACTACAAAAAAGGATATGAAATTGTCTTTAATGGTATGTACTTTTCATGACATAAACTAAACAGATTAATTAATATAAACAAATTCTAATGTGAAGAAACCCTTTAACCTACTGTTGCACTGTATACAATGCCGCTAATTTAAACAGATGACCCTGCTGCAGTGAGAAATGAATGTTTTGCAAATGAGGCACACAGAAACAGATCAAGACTGGTACAGTAAAATAAGTTAAGCCAGAAAAGTTGGCCACTACAACAGGCTTGGCCACTTTGTGTAAAATGGAAATTTCCAAACTATTTATTATATACTTATTTTGATGCTCAATTTATAAACACTATTAAAAATCTGTACAATTAACACTAAAACATGATATGTCAATAAAATGGCTCTATCCATAGGCAATGCTAAAGACCATAAGACAATGATGTAGCTGGTGTCACGTATCGTGACGTGAGGAAGTTCAGACGGATGCAATCGCAGTTAGGACAGTTTTATTTAAGAGACAGGCAGGTAAATCCACAAACATAGTCCAGGAACATGCAAAAACGATAAACGAGCATAAACGGGCAAGGCAGGAATGAAGGTCGAAGTCATGGAATACAGGGCCGAAACACTAAACATGAAACAAACAATAGCGAGGGATGGGGAGCGGATAACCCAGCATGAACTAAACAAACGATAACTCTAACATGGACTATGACATGAAACATGAACTATGACTATGAAAAGGAATCTAAACTATGATTAATCTAATCTATTTAATTCATCTAATATTCTGCGTTGTGTGCCGGGAGGCACACGCTATATATGCCGACATGATCAGCGTCTAAATTGCTAGCAGCTGAGGGTAATACAGACACATGTGAAATCCCAGCCAATAAAAGAAACGGGAAGGGGACATAACAAAACATAAACAAAAGGCACATGTCCAATTGTAACACTGGAAAAGCAGGTGCTCGCGCATTTGCATTTAGAGAACACTGATTCATGGGGGAATAATGACAGAACCCCCCCCAAAGGCGCTCCGAGAGGAGCGCCATGAATCACCCCAATCCATTGATGGCCCAGGCCCCCTGGGTAAAATGTCCCAAGCAGAGCCAGGAGACTGCTCGGTGTTCTTGGGGAAACAAAAAAGCAGAGTGATGTACATGGCAGAGCAGGAAAGCAGAGTGACATTCACAGCTGGGCAGGAAAGCATAGCAACGTCCTCGGCGAGACAGGAAGGCAGGGCGACATCCACAGCCGAGCAGGCGGGCCGAGCGAAGTCCTCAGGGAAACAGAGCGCTGCACTGAGTTGCACAGGAATGCGAATCGAGGTCCCCTGCGAGGCCAGGGAGAGGAGCGTTGGTCTCCGCGAGGCCAGGGAGAGGAGCGAGGGTCTCTGTGAGGTCAGGGAGAGGAGCGAGGGTCTCTGCAAGGCCAGGAAGAGGAGCGAGGGTCTCCGCGAGGCCAGGGAGAGGAGCGAGGGTCTCTGTGAGGTCAGGGAGAGGAGCGAGGGTCTCTGCAAAGCCAGGGAGAGGAGCGAGGGTCTCTGCAAGGCCAGGGAGAGGACCGAGGGTCTCCGCAAAGCCAAAGGGAGGAACAAAGCTCAGAAACGTGGAGGAGTCATAACAAAACAAACAAAATTCACATGTCCAGTTGTCAACACTGGAAAAGCAGGTGCTCGTGCATTCGCGCTTAGAGCACATAGCTTCAAGGGGGAATCATGACAGCTGGGAAAAATAAAGTGTTTCTAATACAGGTACTCACAACCCAGCTTAAGCTACTGCATCACAAAAAACTTACATCACTGGTCACAGGAAATATACAACCCCACTACACCAAATTACATACACTCAAACCTGAAAGCAAAAGACCCAATTACTCTCCAGCAAACACAAGAAAATGCAAGTTTTCAGACCTACAGTGGTGTGAAAAAGTGTTTGCCCCCTCCCTCATTTCCTGTTCCTTTGCATGTTTGTCACACTTAAGTGCTTCGGAACATCAAACCAATTTAAACAATAGTCAAGGACAACACAAGTAAACACAAAATGCAATTTGT
>JAFFST010053573.1:60175-73650 GCA_022414735.1 Noturus placidus
CTCCAGGACGCTGTAAAAGCCTCATTGCACGTTATCGCAAACGCTTGGTTGCAGTTGTTGCTGCTAAGGGTGGCCCAACCAGTTATTAGGTTTAGGGGGCAATCACTTTTTCACACAGGGCCATGATGGTTTGGATTTTTTTTCACCTTTAATAATAAACACCTTCATTTACAAATTGCATTTTGTGTTTACTTGTGTTGTCCTTGACTACTGTTTAAATTGGTTTGATGTTCCGAAACACTTAAGTGTGACAAACATGCAAAGGAACAGGAAATGAGGAAGGGGGCAAACACTTTTTCACACCACTGTAGGTATAAACCAAGGTCTGCTCCAAATGGTAGGGACTTTAGCTCCAAGTGGTCTGTACAAACCTCCAGAAAACTTTGTTTGGTTACTCTAGTATCTGTCATGTAAATTAAGCTGTTGGGTTTTTTTTTCCCCCAGAGGCAATATGGCGGCTTGTCGGAGTTAAACGGGTAAACTTCCAATTTTTACATTTTAAATATTGACACACTGAATTCCCAGATTAAGTATAATCAACAAAAGGAAGTGTATCTTATTTGTTAAATGACTTTTTTTTATCCACTATATAATGTGCTTTCTGTGTATCCATCAGGTTACGCTGGGAAGAGCAGACAAAGCGAGCTCCAGGGCATTTACTCCGAAGCATTCTACCCAGGATTTTGCAGTTGTTTATGCATGCAATCCAGCTAATGAGTGCTAATGAGAAATGTCATTGTTTATGCAGAGAAATTGCATGGCACCTTTTATCATTATGGATTGTAAATATATTTAAATTTTGTTTTTATTTCTGTGTAACTTATACATATTTTGTAATAGATTGTGTTGTGAAAGAATACTTCACCTTAAACCAAAATCATTGAGTAATAAAAAATTGTTGGTTACAATGTACAACATTTGGGGCGGCTGTGGCTCAGTCGGTAGAGCGGGTTGTCCACTAATCCACTAACCGTGGGGTTGGTGGTTCGAATCCCAGCCCGGGTGATCCCATGCCGAAGTGTTCTTGGGCAAGACACTGAACCCTAAATTGCCCCCAATGGCAAGCTAGCACCTTGCATGGCAGCTCTGCTACCATTGGTGTGTGAATGTGCTCTCATTAGTAAGTCGCTTGTAAATGTAAAAATGTAAAAATGATATTTCTGTAAAGCTGCTTTGAGACAATGTACCATTGTAAAAAAGCGCTATACAAATTGATAAAATTATTAATGTTGTTACACATTTACATGTTGCAGTTATATCTTGTTTTAAGGTTGTTTCCATTGTGATACTGTTGAATTTAAAAATGAAAGATATGTAATATTAGACAATTATTATATATTTAATCTTCAAATAGAATGGCATTGGACATGCATACAATAACAAGAAAGCTGTAAGAAATTAAATTAGAACTACAAGAAAAAAGTTAATATTTCATTTTAAATCTGTGTTTTTCACTTTTGTCGATACTTCCTGTCATTATTTATCACCACACACCTCGGGGCAATTGGGGATTTCCGCATATTTGCCATCAATGACAAAGCTGTAAGAAATTAAATTAAATCTACAAGACAAAATTGTTGGTATTTATTTTTAAATCTGTGTTTTTGACATAATTTTTCACACTTGCCATCACTTCTGGATTTTCGCCTAAATTCCGGCTATTTCTGAAATCCTGCTTACTTGTGGATTAAATACCTCCCACTTGGAGGTCTCTGGACTGCAGCGATACATACTTGCCTGATACAGGAGTTGTACAACTAAGTGGTGCAGCTCTCCTACACTGTACCCAGATGATGCCCCCTGACTAGCTAACATGCTGTCTTGATTATTTTATATTCTTTGTCACACTGTTCTTCTGTTTCTATTTGCCTATTTTACAAATATGGCTTGATATCAGTTCAGTGCTTCAAAGAAATATGTTTCAATAGCATTTATGTTTCTGTTATATTTGTATGCTAGTAACTGGTGTTAAAAATTGGTCTAACCATCAATGAGCGTTATGATGTGGCGTGTTGTGGGCCGGATGTAGTGGTTCGCTCTGGGCAAGAAAGTCTGGGGCCACTTTTTGGACCCATACTCTAAAGAGTAATTCAGGGGACCTGTTACCACAACTTTAATTAAATGTGTGGTTGCAAGATAAAAATTCTAATTTATTGATTTAATTAAATATTTTAAGTTGCAAACATTATTTTGATGAGTTGTGTTGAAATAGTAATGTTGATAATTACATCAACCTAATATTGTGTGTAATTTAAACTGAAATTTCTGCATTAATTCGTTTAAAACAGAATTTAAGTTGTAGTAACTTAATGAAATTGGCTTGACAACTTAATACCTGGACATTTAATACTTAATGCCTGGACTTAATGCCTGGATATTTTAAGGTGAATATCATTTAATTTACAAATAAATTCTACTAAAGGAATGAATTTGGACATATTCTCAATTGTGATAGTGGACACATGAAAAGGTTAGGCTACACCTGCTAATAAAATTGATGATCTATGTTGTACTGCTACACATAGCTAATGCTAGTCATATTTAGCAGTGTAATTTGAATATCTACCCTTTAGATTACCGTAGCAGTGGTTAAGAATGATAACGTTTAATTTGACAAATCTGCTCATCTAGAGAGGGCTTTTCATTTGTGCTATAGGAAGGAAAAGCATGGTTACATTTTTGCTTAATCGTGTAACCTAACTATGTTGTGTAATCACATTTAAAAAAAAAAAAATTGTGATTCACATAGATAGCTGTCTAGCTCCATTGTAGTCAATTTGCTGTTTGACCAAAATTAGCAGCCTTTGTGGATAGTTCTGTGAGTTGGATAAAAGTAGTAGAGACAGAGTATTTCTTTTTTGTCTATATTGCTCACTTCATTCAATGCTTTTATGTCTATCAAACCTGCAGAGATGTTAGGTATGATATTTGTTTAGTAAACAACACTGGATTTTAGTTACTATTGTTTTAACTTAAAGTTAGTAATTTTTCCTGGTGTAAAAGGCTACATTAAACTTTTCTTAAGATGTCAAGATGCTTAAATTATTGTTAATGTGATTCTGTCAGTATCGCAGACCTCCGAGTATCTATAGATGCTTGATGTATCAACAGTTGATGGAAATATACTATGAGATTCTAGGCCAGTTAGCGTTTTATTAAAATGGCCCGTATCTAGAAAAATGGGCTGCGGGTGTAAACCGCTATAAAAAAGCCTGGTTGCTAAAACATTCTGGGTTACACCATGGTAGCTGCTGCCATGTCAAGATCAAGATTGATTTTATTCCTTCAAAACATGAGCTAGCTTTAGATCACATCTATCAAGAAATCACTCTAAGGAAACTCAGAAAAGAGTCAGGTTTTCAAAAAGTATTTCACTTGCCAGTGTCTACTCTCTGTACAAAACTATTTCTATTTTTTTTTTATATAAATGTGTGTTGTTGTTTTGGGTTTTTTTTTTTCAAGATATATTGTGTCCTTGAATATTGTGTGTTTAAACACACAACTGCAATTCAAATTTAAAAAAGTTAATTGTTAAGCAAAAATGTTGTTAAATGAATTAATTCCTTAAAAGATACTAAATGAACATAAACTTGAAAAAGGTAAAAAAAAAAAAAAAAAAAAAAAAAGAATAATAATAATACAATAAAATATATATATATATTTTTTTAACTACTGCAGAAAATCTCACTGGAGCAGCTTAATTTTTAAAATGGTTGTTAACTTAAAAACTTGTGTTCATAAGAATTGTCACAATTTCACCTCGCGCTAGCGCTATTGCATGCAACACGCTCCAAAACTTGAATCGCAAGCACGTGCTTCCGGGTTTCAGTGACACTGACTTTGTTTACTTTTAACATGTGCATTTGTTATGATTTCTGTCCTGTCTCGTGTATTGTCAATGGTTGTTCCCTTATGTATATAATTGTTCTCAGTTGTTTTGTGTTTCATCCATTTGTTCTTTAAACCCCTCACGTGTCCATGTTTGGCATGAACTATTGTTTGCATTCTGTAATGTACCAAGCCTTTGATCATTGATCTCGGGTCTGGTTTTGAATGTCGTTTGTTATTTCTCGTTTCGTGTTTAGCCTTGCCTGTTTTCTGTTTTTAAGTTTTTGTGTTGCCTGTTTTACGTTTGCCATTTGACTGTTCTGACCAAGCCTATGTCTTGTGGTTTGGATTTGTCTGCCTGTCTCTACACTAATAAAGCTCTTATCTACACTTGCATCCATCCTAACCTGCAATACATGGCAATTATGGTAATTAAGTACATAACACTTTAAAAAATCCTTTTAAATAATGTGAAAAAAAAATAGTTGGAACAACTTAATTTTTATGACTAATGAACATAAAAACTTGTTTATTTTACACATTATTGATTAAGTGTTAATTTAAAATACGTTTGATTGTAAAGGAAAAGATAATTTGTCCAACTCAATGTAATTCGTTGGTTGAACTTAATTTCTTTAAAGCTGTCACAACTGAAAAACATTGCTGCAAACTGTTGCATTATTACTATTTTTTTGTTGTTGTTGAGCCTAAACATTTTTTTTAGAGTGCCACCCCAGATTATTGCTATTAATGCTGAATAGTGCATGTGGAAATATAAATATCGATGTAAAAACACTGAAATAATTGCCCCATTCCGATAATTTGCCTAGGACCACCAAATCACTAAATCCATGCCTGTATAAAATGTCATGTCGTTATCCTGCTTTTCTGTGCTCTTGCATGCTTGTTTGCTAATCATTTCATTAGCCTGAGGAGGCATAGAATGGGTGACAGTATTTGGATTCGGGCCATGTGTGTGTCCAGTGCAGGCGTACATATTTACCCTTATTCTTCAACATAGATCCAACATAATGCATAATAGCTACACTCTAAATGTATCTTCTCCTCTCGGTCACTCTGACTAAAAGGTTTCCTTTTTCAGTGGCATGTTCCTCTCTCACCCTATTGCAAAAGATAACCTGAAGCATCTCACCACACACAAAAAACGCACTCTGTGGTACTTTAATATAATGTGGGACAGTACTAAAGCTTGAGCTCAATTCTGTTAGTGCTATTTGAGCTTTGCTACAGTTGAGTGCAAGGGTTTGAATGTAGCTCTTTTTTTATTTTTTATATAGAAATGAATTTTATTTATGAATATCAATTACAATAAGTTAAAAAATAAATGTGGTGTAAGAAACTCGTCCCTTGATCTGAAGAGAAAGTGTATCACATCTAGCAATTAGAACTGACGTTTGATATGAGGAAGAATATGGAAATATAACAACTCTAAGTATCCCAGAGCAGCTCAGAAATTTGTATGAATTTTTGCAACTGTATATTTCATAATTGTAAATTGTAGGCCTACTTAAATGAAAATAATAAAACAAACTGATGAAAGAAAAAAAATTGTTAAACCAGCAAAATATAAGCTAGTGTATTTTTTATCTTAAAGAATGACAAAGCCTAAAGAAGGAATGTTTGTTGATTAGATAATATCAGAACAAAAAGTAGAATACATGGAATTATATTTTACCTCGACCTCGAAAACTCGCTCGCTGTCGTCTAAGAAGATGACTCGGAGGCGCATTGTCGCCTCTCTGGCTTTGTGGTGCTGCTCGCTACTTCTTCCCTGCGCCTTTACCAACTCCGATCTGTCTGCCATCTTCCTCTGTCCATTGAACAACTCGATCTACATCTCCATATCTTACGTCCGTTCGGGAAAGCGTTCATTCATGTGTGTGAAACACATCTCCCGCGCACGGGGCGCACTGTCGCGCATAGTTACCCGTAGTTACGTCACATCATCAGCCCCATAAATGAGTAGGCTAGCTTATGTTACACTTATTTCCTAAAGTGGCATATTAAAGTCGACCACTGAAGTTTGTTGAAAAGAAAAAACAAACAAACAAACAAACAAACAAACAAAAACAACACAGCGCCACTTTCTGTCTTAATACCACCCAGTCTGTGAATTGAGTTACAGTTGTGCCCAAAAATTTGCATACCCCTTGCAGAATCTGATAATCTTAATACTGTTAACAAAATAAGAGGGATCATAAAAGTCCCATCTTGCTTTTATTTAGTATCGTCCTGAATAAAATATTTCACATAACAGATGTTTACATCGGTGTAAATTGTTAGTATTTACTTTAAAGATCTGGGGGGGTTGGTTTTTTTTTTTTTTCTCCATTTAGTTCTGTCCTCCAGATGCTAAATAAGATAGTTAGAAAAGAAAATACTAACAATTTACTCTGATCATCCTGTTCAAAGGTTTACATCCCTCTGGCTCTTTATGTATCATGTTACCTCCTTGAGCATCATTGAACGTTTGAATCTCATGTAATAGTCGTGTACAAATCCCTCAGTGTCCTCAGTGTGAAAAGATGGACCTGAACATCATATAGCCGCTGTTGGAAATGCGTCAAATGTGCAGAAGATGCTAGAAAGGCAAAGAATGTGCAGGATCTGGAGGATTTTTCTGAATAACAGTGGGGAGTTTAACTGCTAAGGACAAACAAGTGATTCATGAACAACTATCACAAAAAAAACAACAGTCGTGGATCATCCAGGTAACGACACACAGTATTAAGAATCAAGGGTATGTAAACTTTTGAACGGGGTAGGTTTTATAAATTCAACTATTCTCTTCTCTTGTGGACTATATGTAAACGTCTGTTATGTGAAATAGTTTGTTCAGGACCGTACTAAATAAACAACATGGGATTTGTATGATCCCTCTTATTTTATTAACAGTATTAAGATTAACAGATTCTGCAAGGGGTATACAAACTTTTGGGCACAACTGTATATTGAGTACATTAGGTGAATTGGGACTGATAAACTTTAAAAAGATTTTGTTTGAGAGGAATTGCCTGATAGAAATGACATGGCTTAAGTGATGTAATATCATATAAGGGTATGCAAATTCCAGAACCTTGCTGTTAAAATATGGTAGTAATGTTTATTGCAATATGGTAAAATTGTTCGCTGCCCATATATTATACCGTGAAAAACTTTACAGTGATGTACAAAAGAGAAACTACTGCAAATTGAAGGTCAGCTGTAAAATTACAAGCAAATCCTTGTATTAGCTTTTATAGTATTACTATTCAATATTGCCCCCCACCCCCCATTTTTCCACGTACATTTTTTTACTGCTGCTATTTAACAATGTGTCCCTGTAAATTTCACCGACATTTTTTCCAGTGTAGGAAACATTTTAGTCAGTGAGTCTAAGCGAAGGGAGACATGCAGAGTGTAGCCATTAGGCATGTTGAAAAACAACTTAGTCCTGCACTTGACACACACATGATTCCCTGTCAACCCTTCTATGTCTCCGCAAGTGAAAGATATAATCAGCAAACAAGCATGGAAGAGCATGTAATTCCGGTTAATTGGGGCTTGAGACACATTTTAAAATGGGTAGAAAGAGGAACGTGTAAAGGGATATAACGGATGCATGAAATACCCCACAACAATTGTTCAATGATGCACTGAGGGTTTTTATATGCATTGAATGGTGTTTGTATGAATCATCTTAATACAGAGAGAAATAAACTGGGAAATATAGAATGTTACTTAGGTTAGTGTGCAAAAGATTTTTGCATGGTGTACTGTGATCATATAAGTTTAGAGATTGATGTTGGTGCTCTTTTTTTAAATTATACAATTTTGCTTTTGCTTACTTTTTAGTGGTCTTATTCTACTGTGATTATTATGTAATCTGTTCAAGTTGAGTTTTAGAAACATAAATTTGAATATTGAAGATTTTCTAAACCTGTCTCATCCATCCCGATGCCCTTGTTATCACCCAAAAACCACTTGCTGCTGTTGAGGATGGCCCTATATGGACAGCCTAAAGATAAATTGGGATTACTGTGGACGGGACCACTTAGAAACCATAAAGATGGTTTAGGACTGTAATTGCTATGAACACTTTTGCACCAGTCTCCATCTTTAAACAGTCAACAGATAATGTCAACAAAATAGTCTTCATGTAAAAACTATAATGAATTCAGAAATAACTCTGATGTTCATATTCATAAATTGCTCATAAATTCATGGTTAAAAATTACACAATTTAACTATATAGTGTATAGTTATAGAAGGGAATTTATTTACAATCTGGTGTCACCCAGATGAGGAAGGGTTCCCTTCTGACTCTGGTTCCTCTCAAGGTTTCTTCCTCATATCATCTCAGGGAGTTGTTTTCCTTTCCACCATTGCCTCTGGCTTTCACATTAGGGATACATTTTTACATAAAAATATTAATGGTATCAATGAATCACATTTCAATAACAGGATTTTGAGAAATCGTATCCAATATTGCACACCCACACACTAAGGACAATTTGGAAATACTAATCAGCCTATGATGCATATCTTTGGACTGGGGGAGGAATCCCCCAAATCATGTGGAGAACATGCAAGATGCACACACATGGGGTGGAGATGGTAATCGAACCCTCAACCTCATACGTGTATGGCAAGCATGCTAATCACTTTGTAACACTCAAAAATAAACAAATACATTATCATCACATAAAGACAACAAAATTAGATAAACCAATGAAAAAGACTAAATCAAAAACCTACCGAGCAAAGAACAAGGCAATTCATATGTCTCAGAGAGTTTTGGTAGTTGGATGGATTCAGTGATGATGATTTGACAATTTTCCTAGATGTGTATTGCAGTACAGTTGGTTTAAAATTCATGTGATGTTCCAAAATACTGTTCTTCCCCACATATTGTCAAAATATATTAGTCACAGCAGCGGAAGTTTCAATGACAGACATACCAATCTTCTCAGTATTTCTCACAATAGAAATGGTTCTCTACATCACAGACACACTGACAGCATTTATACTTTGCCAGGGATTTTAAACTAGCCAGATATGGCCGCCCTGTCATTAATTGTGCTGTTCAATGCTCCTGCCATAAGCATAAGGCAATCTGATTTCTGAACCAATAGGCTTCTATTAGTGGGTGTTGTCCCAGTTTTGGCCACTAGGTGCCATAATATCTCAATGGCGCTAAAGGGGACCGTGAATCAGCTTATATCTGTCAAATAGCAATATATATATATATATATATATAATTGGTTAAAATGTCAATAGTATTTTTAACGTATGTAAAAGACTATGAAGATATGGTGAAAAACATGTCCCTTGACTTTTCAGTCATGTAAAATAAATAAATAAATAAATATAAAAATCCAACAAACCCCATTTTAAAAGCATCATTATATATCTTTATTACAATTTTTATGATTGCATAAACACTCAGATAAAAATAACACTCAAGGAGCTAAACCTCGGCCAAGATCCGCACAACTATAAATAGAAATATTTGGTACCCATTCTCTGCATTCCATGTTTGAAACAATGCCTTATACACTGTCCTGTGACATTTTACATTTACGGAATTTTGATTGGTCTACATAGGATTGAGGGTGAAGAACGTCAAGGAGGAAGGGGCCCCATATTCAAAGAGAAACAAGAGAGAGCTATTGTAAACATGGTTTTGGCCAATAATGCAATACGTCTCAGAGAGATTCAAGCAAACATCCTCTATGACCACACAGTTTTCAATAATGTCCATCAAGTCTCTCTATCAACACTGGGGCGAATCCTTAAAAAACATCAAAACTCTACCATTTGAAAGAAATTCTGAGAGCATAAATGACCCATGCCATGAATATGTGTAGGTAAGTAATGTACACTTCAGTATTGTGCACTGCACACAGAACCTTTTTACATATAGCTTACATATAGTAAGCTTACAGTATACTGAGCTTCACAAAGTTGTCTTTTTTTCCCCCAGAGAGTTTTGATAAATGATGCTGATGCAATCCCGCCATGAATTTATCTTCATAGATGAGGCAGGGTTTAACCTGATAAAAATAAGAAGAAGATTGAGAAACATCACATGAGGTGGTAACATCACAGAGTGCACTGCAATCACGCAGAATGAGGTCCTCCACCGCCATGCCAAATTAGGTCCTTACAACACGGCCCACATACTCACATTTTTAGATAGACTACACAACATTGTCACAGCAGAAGACCAAAGGGATGCAGAGCAGATGAGATACATTGGGAAAAGGTTTCTTTCCACCGATCTGCTCTGTTCAAAAACTGGTTTTATCAACATCCCCAATTTTCACTCCAATACCTCCCACCATACTCTCTCTTAACCCCATTGAGGAGTTTTTTTCAGTGTGGTGATGGAAGGTTTACGATCTCCAGTATTTGTTTATGTTTTACTCATGTTGTTTTCTTATGTTAAACATTAGTGCAAGGTTTAACAAATGTATACAAAATAAAAACATAAATACTAATTAATAATATAAATAATTGTAGAAACATTGTCCATTGATTTCATGTCATTTGTATTAACAGTATTAAAGACCTTTATTTTGAAAATACAAAAAGTTGTGGAGAAGTCAATGTTTGGAGGTAGAACCGGTTCTTCAAGAGTGGACATGGTGAGTTTCTCTCCAATTTAAAAAAAAAAAAGTTAATAATTTACTTTTAAAATGTATTTTTTTTTCACATGGGCAATTTACATATCATTGGTGTTACATTGTTTGATGTTTATGTAAAAGGTTTCTATTAAAAGACAATAATTGAATGGTATAATTTTTTTATTTTAGTTTGATCAGTGGTGTATGTTTTCAATATGTTATTACCACCATCATGGAAAATTAATCTTTTATGAGAATATTTTTTTAAAATATGTTTCCAAAAATTTTCTAATTTTTCAATATTTATTAATTAATGTTAGAATAATTAAACAGGAATTATTGCATGTTTGAGAGGTCAGCTATAGCAAAATTGATTGCTGCAGTGAGACAGCAATTATACAGGCAAAGAAGAGATGCAGATCATGTTCATAGGGCATGTTATCTTCAAAAAAACAAAAATATGTACAGGATTTACAGTGGTGTGAAAAAGTGTTTGCCCCCTTCCTCATTTCCTGTTCCTTTGCATGTTTGTCACACTTAAGTGTTTCGGAACATCAAACCAATTTAAAAAATAGTCAAGGACAACACAAGTAAACACAAAATGCAATTTGTAAATGAATCCGAAACACTTAAGTGTGACAAACATGCAAAGGAACAGGAAATGAGGAAGGGGGCAAACACTTTTTCACACCACTGTAGAAACAAGAAACAAGAAAATAAATGATCTCTCAAGGAGAACCAAGTGAGCACAGCACAGGACATGGAAGGTGAACCTGGCAAAGCACAGACATAAGATTAAAACACTAAAGACAGTAGTGTTATGATCTCCAATGTATTTCTGTTTTCTCTATGTGCCATATGTGTCTATGCTGGTGGTGGGATGGGTTTAGTTTGTCTCTTCCCCCTTCTCTAGGCAACGCCTACTGCATGCATCACGTTCCAGCTTGCTACTTGATGATCACATCTTGTCCAAGCCTGTTCTGGCCTTGTGCGCTAGGAACGGTTGGCTGCACGTTTCCGGATCAAGCCTCGTCAGTCTCCATCCTGGGGCAGATCATTGCCATTGCTTTGAGTATAGTGAGAAGTGTTTTCGTGTTTGACAATTATGCCTGATTTGACTTTGGTTATGCTCTGCTTCGTTATGATTCGAGTGATACAGTTGTGTATATATGTATATATTATTTTCTTAATTGACACACTAATAGTCACCTCTGTAAATAGTGCACGGTTAAGAGTGGTTAGTAGGAAGTCTGTGCCATTTATGTTGATTCTTTTTCCCCTGGTTTTGGGCTAGGGAGTGAGGGATGTGAGATGGTGTATTTGTTTTCTTTTCTTGCAGTTTAGTTAGTTTTCTTTCTGCACAGGGTATTTTTGTTTATTATTTTGGCCTGGCCAGCTTCTGAAGAGAAAACCACTAGATAAATAAAAGATATATAAAACCAAAGCAAACGCAATCCTGGTCTCGCCAAGCCTTTTCTTTTTTTTATTGTCTGTTGTGGCCCGACCTAGACCGGGTCGTAACAGTAGTGACACCTAACTTGATGGAAGAACCACAAAGTGCATTCAGGTCAGCCAGTTATGCCTCAAAAAAAAAATTGTATGAAGGAATGTCTTAAATATTGTCTTAGAGCATTGACTGATTAAATTTCTTAAGACTTTGTGCACATAGTCTAGACACATTGTCATATTCCAGCCCAGCCAGGACTCAGTTGAGTGGGCCCTTAAGTGGCCCTTAACCCTCTCTGCTCCACGAGCGCCGTATCATGGATGACCCCATGCTCTGACCACAACCTCAAGAGATGTGAAGAAAAAAGAATGTCACTGTGCTGTAATGTGTATGTGACCAGTAAAGATAAAGAGGGTGAAAGGTGAAAAAACAGAGATTACTTTGTGACCAATTTAAATTTGCACAGAAGCTTTGTGGCAGAGAATGGTCATCACCACATTCTGTCAAAAGAGGCTTTCTGGGTCATGTAAGCGGACAGAGACTTGTGCTTTTGTAAAACAGATTTTAGAAACCTGGATAAGATGGCTGATTCCACTGTAATATTATAGTGAATGCTGAGAATGTCAAGTTAAAGCATATACGCTAAAAAAGCTCCATTTGTTGCCGAGACCAGAATAATGCATTGGTCCCTACAAAAAATAAATCATATAAAGAATGGTGAAGAGAAGAGAACAAGTTATGTAACAGTTAAGAAGGCCATTGAGCTAAGAGAAGATGAATTCTCATCCCAGTTCCAGGACTCTTCAAGTTTCGAAAACATGTCTTTAATATATGATGGCAATACAGGTACAGTAAGCTCCATGAAAAGATGTCTTCTAAATCTTTCATGTTGATTTCAATGAGAATGACAGTTGCAAGTACGCAGATAATATACAGTCTATGCATTCTGGGGGTGACACATAATTAAGTAACACTCCATGCAGGTGTCTTCTAGTTTGAAGGGCAAAATCCAATGTAATTTTTCCACTTTTCCCCCCTGCAGAAGCCATGATCCTCCAGCCATTTGGCTCCACATGTACCCAATTCTGGACATGGTAAAAGTTCAGTTTCCTGACCTCAAAAATCTGCACTTCTTCAGTGTTAATCCTGCCATTCAATATAGGCAGTGGGGGAAATTTTATCTGATCTCCACAGAACCATCACACAGTGGTTTCAAGAATGCAACATGGAGCTTCTTTGAAGTAAGTCTTGGTAAGGGTGCACCAGATGGTGTTGGAGGTTCTCTGTAAAATATGGTGATATTTTTGTCTGCCAAGGTAAGGACATACCAAATGCTGAAGCCTTCTGTCAGCAAATGAAGGATTCAGAAACATCAGTGAAGCTATTTTATGTGACTGAAAATGATGTGGTCCAAAAAAATGTATATTTCATGCTTCACAATAAAAGGGTCCATTAGTATACACCAATTAATGTGTACTAAACTAAATAACATCAAATACAGGGATATTAGTTGCTTCTGTAAGGTCATTGATTCTCACCATTGTGGGCAATGGTACAGTGCCCTGCGAAAG
>JAFFST010053573.1:85773-104502 GCA_022414735.1 Noturus placidus
ATTTTTTTTCACCTTTAATAATAAACAGCTTCATTTACAAATTGCATTTTGTGTTTACTTGTGTTGTCCTTGACTATTGTTTAAATTGGTTTGATGTTCCGAAACACTTAAGTGTGACAAACAGGCAAAGGAACAGGAAATGAGGAAGGGGCAAACACTTTTTCACACCACTGTAAAACAGTGCAAAATGTTTTACAGATTATATAAATGTTAGTTTTGTAAGAGTTATGTAATGTTTCTGCTGTTGTAAAGAGTTTTTTGTATACATGGTATAGATCAACCAAAGAATAATACAATGATTACAATACTAAACAACCCAATAAAAAATTACAATAATAATCAACCTACAGATCAAATAACTGTTTACTACTTCATAGATTTATGTAAAATAGTGCATTAATGTCTGCATTAATGCCAACAGTTGGGGGTTCTTAGATTATCATGCTGTGACTAGGAAAGTATTCTTGTTACAAGAACAAGAGTGTATTTTAAGATGGTTTTGTATTGTTTTGATCATTGTAGAGCATTTTGGGGATACAATGTGTGACATTAACTTTGTGCAACAATTCAGAACACATATTTGGCAGACAATCATTTTTTGTTTCTTTGCACGCACAGTAAGTTACTGCTGTACATACTGTTGGTAACACATGAGGGATTGGAAAAAGTGAATGTGGTGCCAAACAAAATGGGTGACAGCAGTTGTAAAAACTGTAAGTTCTGTGTCCAAAATAAAATGGCGCACTTATATAGCACTTTTATCCAAAGTGCTTAACACTGTATCTTATTAACACATTCACACACGAATGGTAGCAGAGCTGCCATGCATGGCGCTAACTTGCCATCAGGAGCAACTTGGGGTTCAGTGTCTTGCCCAAAGACACTTCGGCATGTGGAGTCATGTGGGCCGGGAATCGAACTGCCAACCCTATGATTAGAGGATTAGTGGACAGGTATCTCTCACCTTTGCAAAGCGATTGCTGCCATCTCTCTCCTTGTGTAAATTGTACTGCAAGATCCTTGAACATACACTTTCCATGACCTCTATGAACCGGATGTCACTGGAAGACACACACACACACACACACACTGTCAGTCCACTGAGTTATAGTGCTTCACAGTTTCTTATAGAAACCATGTGTTTATGACAGTAAAGATCTGCTATGAGAACATGGTAAGGAAAGTTTACACTTACGATTTGACATATTTGATAGGTGGTGCACTTTTATCATCCAAGAAACGGTAGTTCGTCTCGATCACCTCTTTCTTTTTCCCTGTTTCTTCTAATGCGGATTTCATCTCAATGCTCAAAAACTTACATACTGTAAAATAAAATCAACAGGGCAACGCACAGAAACTTACACAGCCGCTTTAAACAACTCGTCTTCGGTTACAGAGGAAGCAGTCGAGTCTGACAGCCTGGTCCCACTTCTCCTTTTCTCTGTTCACAGCTACACTCAGTATGCTAACATTCACAGGTGTTTATTCAACAACTGTTGGAAAAGCTAACACACTGAACAGAATGTTTACCGAACAGAAGGGTGGTAGTTTATCACCACATAAGAAAGGTTTTAATCAGACAGGGATCCTGGACTGGACAAACCTACCTTCACATTTATTCGGTAAATGCACCCAGTCATCGTCGTCACTTTTACGAGCCGCTTGTGTACTTACGGAAATTAATGCTATAAAAATCAACACATTCATTTCAAACACAGTATTCTATGTGTTAATATATTTATTTTAAATACAAATAACATAAATAAGACTGCTGTTGTCGGCTTCTAACTTGTTCCTATTTCTGTAGCATTCACTTCCGCAGCTGCCCTGTCCAAAAGCAGAGCTGCTACACACACGACCAATCAGAACAGACGAAGTGGCACCGCAGAGCCAATAGGAAAATTACAGAACTACGCAAAGCCCCTCCCTCCCCCTCCCCCGAAAGTTCGCGAGAGAGACCGAGTGTGTCCGAAAGTACGCGAGAGAGAACGAGTGTGTCCGAAAGTACGCGAGAGAGACCGAGTCTCTCCGAAAGTGCGCGAGAACGACCGAGTGTGTCCGGAAGAGCGCGAGAGAGACCGAGTGTGTCCGAAAGTGCGCGAGAACGACCGAGTGTGTCCGGAAGTGCGCGAGCGAGACCGAGTGTCTCCGCGCGAGAGAACTGCGGGGGTTGTCGTCTGAATTTTACATGTATAATCCAGAAACACATTTCACTGAATAAGTTGAGTTAATGCAGTGCCTGTATGTAGAAGAAGTTCAACATAAGCCTGTGTTATTAAAAAACAACAACAACAATAAAATGGGGTCTATATATATATTTTTATCAGTTTTATTTTTATAAACATGACACATTATAACATTAAGATCACATGCAAAGGGTTTTTACTGTTACAAAAATACGGATTTGCGAGCCTTAGCGGAAATGAAGGCGTTAGAATAAACATGAAAACACGTCATCGTTGCCGTCGGTGAGTCTGGCCAATCGTCAAATAACTGTGTCGTCATCAGCGCTCATGCAGCTGCTCTCGTATCGCTATCGCGGTACTTTGATGCCTGCGTGACATTGATGTGGCGTCTGCACCGTCTCATGTCGGACGAACATTCTAACCGGCATGCACTGCTTCAAGTCAACCACCGGTCTGTGCAGCAATGCATGAAGTCGAACACACTTAATGTGACACCTGCAAATGGCAGGGTAAGGCTGCATCCTACTTACCTCGTAAGTGATCAATTCGTAGCAGTAGAAAAATATTAAGGCCAACATCGTCTGTCTTTTGTTAGCATCGAGCTTGTCAGCTAGCTGTGAAATGTGATGTATAGTTTCCTCCTCAAAACAACCAACTGTGATAAGTTTATGGTGAACACTTCCCTCTCTGTTCCCTTGTTAACTAACACCTTTTCCTATTTGTTCCTGTGTTAACTCTTCCCAACCAGGTACAGACAGATAAAGACAGATATATTTGCTTGCATTCCACGACTTCCTGAATACAATATATGGAGTTGTTCCTCTCACATTGATATGCTTCCTGTTAAATGCAACTATACACCTCCACCTGTCCAATCAATTGTTAACCCAACATTTTTTTAGGTTAGCTTTTGCTTAATGTTTTTGTTTGTTTGTTTGTTTATGTCCTGTGGTTTTATCTGTATGTTATTGGTATTTTCTTATTGTGTGAAGTGCCTTGAGAAGCTGCTTGAAATGAGCTATATAAAAATAAAGTATTATTATTGTTATTATCATCATTATTATTATTAAAACAAGACCAAGTAGACTTGGTTTTGCTAGAGAACTGTGATAAGCATTCGAGATAAAATTTCTTGAATTTCCCCCTGGGGATCTATCTATCTATCTATCTATCTATCTATCTATCTATCTATCTATCTATCTATCTATCTATCTATCTATCTATCTATCTATCTATCTATCTATCTATCTGCTTTAGGTGTGCACATTTCATGAGAACTGTCAATCACCTCATTGACCATGCCCTTTTATTTATCATCAAATAATATGCATTTAACTGAACTTGTAAAAATGATGGAAAACTATTCTCAAAAATAGTTTTGGAGACGTGAGTTTAGGTCCTTTCCCATTCACTAAAATGGGAATATTTTGTGTTAAAAAATTGTACTGCAGCCAGCCACTAGAGGACCTCAGAGCCAATCTGGCTTTACTTTTGCCTCCCTGTTACAAAGTCCACCCATACACTGTATACAGTCATTGGGATAAACTGGAAGTGGTCTCTGTAGAAAGGACTGCGTCTGCCTTTCTACCACTAGATTCATCAGACATTTGTGCATACAGTATGTGACTAAAACCGAGATGTTCCACTGAAGGGGAGTTTTAAAATGTATATACAGAAAGTGCAGGTATGCTCAGAAACAGACCAAGAGCAAATAAGTTTGTCACAGAAACAATTGGTGCGTAAAATGAGGCTTCTCATGTGAAAAAGGAAAAAGTGAAACACACAGAATAATGCTCTGGACATAATTTGCTATATAATACAAATTATTACTGTTGTCTTTAACGGGACTAACATTTTTAACTGCTGTTCTTTAATGGTTTTCATGACATCCAATTTATCTATGGTTTCTACTACAAATAGAAACATCTTAATGAACAGTGAGCTTACAGATATATTGTATTACCAGATCACAGGCAAGAAAGTGATTCTGATAATAATAAAAGTAATGATGATGAAATGAATAATAATATAGACAAACAATTAAACAAAGAGACAAAACAAACATGAGAATGTTGAATAGTTTTTGAAATTGTATACAAATTGAGTTGTTTCAGTTTTAAACCTGAACTTAAACTGAAATTAAACCCACATCGCAAATGTTAACTCTTCATAGTGAAATTTAATTTTGCAGACCAGCCACAAGATTTAAGTCTTCAGGACAGAGGAGTTTGTGCTTTCTGGTTTCTCTGTAAGATGACAAGCTGTGTGTTTGTTTGTTTTTTGTTGGTTCGAGTGGTTAAAAAAAATCTCCAAGCATCACAGCTCAAGAATTGCAGAAGTTAGTTGTATCTTGCAGTCAGAAAGTCTCCAAAACTATGATCCAAAGTCACCTACATCACCACAAGTTGTTTGGAAGGGTTTCGAGAAAAAAGGCTCTACTTTAATTCAAAAACAAACTCAAGCGTCTTCAGTTTGCCAGACACTACTGGAACTTCAAATGGGATCTGGTTCTCACCCCATGGTTGGATGTTCCAGCAGGACAATGATCTAAAACATGCATCAAATTCAAGACAAAAATGGTGTACTGACACAAAATCAAGATCATGCCATGGTCATCCCAGTGCCCTGACTTGAAACCCATAGAACACTTGTGGGCTGAACTGAAGAGCATGCGGTCCACCAGCATGGACCTTGAAATGTGAAGGATCTGGAGAGATTCTGTATGGAGGAATGGTCTCAGATCCCTTGCCATGTATTCTCCAACCTTATCAGGTATTATAGGAGAAGACTCAGAGTTGTTATCTTTCAAAGGGAGGTCGCACAAAGTATTGACTAAAAGGGTGCCAATAATTGTGGCACACATATATTTAACAAATTATTATTATTATTATTATTATTATTTTGGCAAAACATGTGACGTGTTTGCAATCATGGATATGTGTTTGATATCCATGAGAGCAGAGTATTTTTGTGATTTTCTTTTAAAGAAAAGATAAAAGTTAAACTATAAAGACAATTTCTCACAGCCTTCTTTGCTTATATTTACCAAGGGTGCCAATATTAGTGGAGGGCACTGTATATGCTTTTCATAGTTATTTAACAACACATTTAATCTGCGCATTATTAGGCTTTGATTATGTGGAGTTTCAACTATACGTCACTGTATATGAGGCTATAGGACCGATAATGGGTTAGAATGAGCATATTAATATATCATTTTTTTTACAGTTGTAAAGAAAATTAATCAGAAGCTTCTGATCTGAGAATTCAAGGTGCTAAGGTATAATTATTGTAATCTACATGCAATCTTGTTAAAAGACAAATTAGTTGACTTTATTTCTATGGTGATGTGCTCATGCCACTTGTATGAGTATCAAAATTCCAGCTCCCAAAATGTAAAATGCATTCCTTCTCCATATTGATGTAGTGTTTCACAGAGCACTTTAATTCTCTTCTACCACATGTAAATAATTCTGATTTGCTAGTCAGTGTGAGTGAATGTGTATGTATATGTGATACCCTGAACAGAACTGGTATCAAATTCTGGATGGACCTCTGCCTATTGCTTCCACGATTATGACACTGAATTGAATGTTGGGGGGGAGGGGTTGTTTTTGTTATTCTTTCCTGTAAGTTCCTTAAGTTACTTTCCCATTAACTAAGCATTAGTCTCACTGTTTGGGAAATGAAGTAAATAAGTGCATCCCCATTTGAAGCAAAAGCCACATGGTTACAGAAGGCCCTTCCAGTCATGCCAGATCTATGTTTACTTCCCATAAACATTGGTCTGAAGTGGGTGGAGTTATAATGTCGGCGTCTGTCATATTGAACTTGTGATTACTGTCATAATTGAGTTGTAGTTTCTTGTTGTCAACTGATATTGACTTATCATGATGCTTGGAAAGTACTGGGTATATATGACACTACACAACCCTGAATAAACTTCCATGTAAAAACCCCCTGATCATACCAAACAATGCTGCTTCTGATGCGAACAGTGGGGAATACCACAGAGTCTGTTTTAGTTTCAGTTCTTCTCTCTCTGGCTAGATTAAGTTCTAAGATTTACCTTCATTAATCACTGAGCTGTAACTCTTATGACCTCATCAATTCTAATGAATTTGTCCTTACGTTTCCTTGTTGCTGCATTGTTATAAGATTATAATGAATTAACATATGCATTATCCGTCTCGGGGGTGCACAGTGGCTTAGTGGTTAGCACGTTCGCCTCACACCTTTAGGGACGGGGGTTTGATTCCCACCGTGGCACTGTGTGTGCGGAGCCTGTATGTTCTCACCGTGCTGCGGGGGTTTCCCCCGGGTACTCCGACTTCCTCACCTCATGGTTGGTACATGCATGTTAGGCTGATTGGCATGTCCAAAGTGTCCATAGTGTATGAATGGGTGTGTGAGTGTGTATGTGATTGTGCCCTGCGATGGATTGGCACCCTGTCCAGCGTGTACCCCACCTTGTTCCCGATGCTCCCTGGGATAGGCTCTAGGTTCCCACGTGACCCTGAAAAGGGTAAAGCGGTATAGAATGGATGGATTATCCATCTGGTTATGAAACCCACTGGCATTAAGACTTCAAAGAGCTATGATTTAGAAAAAAAATAATTAACAAATTCAAATCTGTTTAGTTTTAGCAATTTATTGCACAATTTTTTTTTCACAATTTAGCTCAATTAATGTGACAATTTTTTCTCACAATTGTCTTTTCTGTTACTGTTTACCATGGAACACTGGGTAGAATTGTGACCTAACAACTCCAGGATCCCTGATTCAATGAACTTGGTTTACAGTGGGGAGATGTGCATGTTGTCCATATGGGTTTCCCAGATTCCCCAGTTTCCTCTCAAAACATTCAGGTAGGAGGACTGGCTAAGCTAAATTGCCCATAGATGGCAACATGCATGTTAATTGCCCTTGTGTTTTATGGTAATCTGCTGTTTAGTTTATCGCTACGCTATAAAAAATTATCCTGTAAACGTACAGTTGTTCTCTTACTGATAGTTTGCTAGTATGGTACTGTAATCAATATTTATAGTATTCATGCTGCAATGTTTGTTTTCTGTAATGGCATACTGTACAGTATTTGAATAGTGCAAAACTTTTGTACGAATAATAATATGTAATAAACATATTACACATGTTCAATGCATCATGCTCAAAATGCCCATATGAATCAATAAGGGGCACAGAGAGCATTGGCTGTGCCAGGAAGATGGCTGTATGATGACAATAGCGACATCATAGGGTCATGTGCAACAGCTGGGATTTTCCTCATTTGCAGCTGGGAAACAGTAATCATGAGTCATTGGTTTCAATTTAGGTGGTTCTTAAATAGTCTGCAGGGGACCAGTTTGCCTTTAGATTAGTGTTTAGAGTCGACAGAAGAAACACGATGCTGGATTATTCAGTTTTCTTAAACCTGCTTACATTGGGTATATACACGCTGTTATAAGTGATTTAGTTGTTATTTACCAACCCTAAACGTATACTAACGAATGAAAGTAGCTGAGTAGTCGTAGGAGTAGTATTTTAAGTCATGGTAATCGGCCTTTATTTTACAGTTTGCTCATCGGGGATACTCAAGAGAGAGGACGTAAATGTGTCACTCGGACAGGACGCGACGTTTTCGTGCGAGCTTCCAGGGGCTGTTGGAGTGAAGCAGGTCATATGGCAGCAACACAGAGATGATGGCACCCTGCGCAATATGGTCACGTTCACTGAGCGCTCCAAACTCCAAGTGGACGATGCTTTCCTGGGCAAAGTCAATGTCACCGTAGCGTCAGTCAGCACAACAACTATCGTGATAAAGAATGTGACCTTCGCGGACGAAGCCTGCTATGTGTGCACCTTCAGTGTGTATCCGTCCGGAACCGAGAGGGAGACGGCATGCCTCACTGTGCAAGGTAGGTTCTTCTGGATTATATTAATGTGGACAAATCACATTTTTTTTTATCATGGGTAAGGTTACTTATTAGATCAGGATTACCAGAGCAGTAAACAGTGTTTACACAATTCATATAAACATAATAATAATAATAATAATAATAATAATAATAATAATAATAATAAAAAATAATAATAATAATAATTGGCTTGTCTAAAGTGTCCATAGTGTATGAATGGGTGTGTGTATGTGATTGTGCCCTGATGGATTGGCACCCTGTCCAGGGTGTACCCCGCCTTGTGCCCGATGCCTTCTGGGATAGGCTCCAGGTTCCTTGTGGCCCTGATAAAGGAGTAAGCGGTAGAAGATGGATGGATGGATGGATGGATAATAATAATTATAATACATCTAGGGTTGTACATTTCAACAGCATGATGCTTATATATATAATACTTGAATTAGACATTGGACCATATTCACATTCTCATTATGTTCTCCGGTTTTATACAATACACACTTAATGGTTCTATGGTTGTGAACTGGTTACGTATCAGAAGGATCCAGGTAGAACCAATTTTTTTTTTAAGCAAAAATCTTTAGTTGTCTTTTGTACATTTTGTACATTTGCTGTGCTTTTATGAAGAAGATGAAACAAAAATACCATCTAAAATAAAATAAATATAAAACAAACACTTGATCACAACATTATAATATGTAATATGAATAATTAGTTTAAGTCTAAATATAAGAGATGTAAAAACTCAATAACATTGAAGCATTACAGTTGACTCTGTTAAATTTAACGGACTCTTGCCGCTCAAATATGAAGGAAAATAAGTTTCATAAACAAGCATTTCCCTTTAATTTCTATTTTTTAAAAATTATAAAAATAAAACATGCTGTCTGATAATCCAAGTATCTTAGTAAATTATTATATTACTATTCTATTATTGTATATACAGATCAAATATAAAGCGGCACACTGTAGAATTAATGCTCATTTAGTAGATTGCAGTTGTGCTGAGTTCAGCAGGTCAAAGGTATTACACATCAGAAAATGTGTAACGCGGTAATGTAACATTAAATTGCTATAACCATAATGTAAGGCTTTTGACATTGCTTTATGTCAGGGGTGTCTAATCTTATCCAGAAAGGGCCGGTGTGGGTGCAGGTTTATCATTCCAACCAAGCAGAAGCCACACCTGAGTCTATTGAAAGCCATGATCAACTGATTAAACAGGTGTATTCAGGTGTGGCTCCTGCTTGGTTGGAATGAAAACCTGCACCCACACTTAGCCCTTTCCGGATAAGATTGGACACCCCTGCTTTATGTGATGATCATTTATTGCTCCAATAAAACTCCAGAAATCATGTCATAGAACTTGCTATTTCCAAAATTGTTTAGATAAAAGGCATCTTGCCACTGTTAGCAGATTTTTTTTTTTTCATTTTGAAAAAGAAAAAAAAATAAATAGAATATGTCTGTTAATGTCCTTATTATCTGTATGCAGGTTTATCAGAAATAACAACACACCTTCCAGTTAAACTTAAGGAGAAGGACACAGTTGTTGCTTGCTCAGCCACTGGTAAACCTACACCGGTGATCAGTTGGTGGTCTGGAGAGAAAGAACTGAGCAATTACTTATCACAGACTTTCACAGTACAGAATGAGGACAGTACAGTCACAACTACAAGTAACCTCACAATTCCACAGTCACAATTCAGTGGAAAATATGTGACATGTGTGGCTATGAGTGGCAGTATAGAGAAGAATGAAAACATCACTGTGGAGAAACAGATTGATAAAGGTAAGAGCAGGTTTCTAAACATGTATACATGCACATTTCTTCTAGCAAATATACGCTGAAAAAACCGTGTACTTAATTTCCCACCCTTTGAAAATCCCCTCTATTTAACTCGGTTTAATGTTTTGTTTTTTTAGGGACTCCAGTGGCATCCAGATCTTATGTATTTTCTGCTGTCGTCATGATTAGTTGTGTTGTTTCTGCCAGTTGTGGTGTTATTCTGTTTTACCAGAAGAGGAAAAGTAGGTAGCATGACATTTTTCTCACTGCAAAGCTGAACTAGATTGAACTAAAGCTGAATTGAAGCGTAAAAAATCTGGAGGAAATCTGTTAAAAAAATTCATTAACAAAGAAATTTTACACATGATCTCTAATTCTAAAACTGAATCGAAATTTCTCTTTGATGGTTCTGTCTGATAGCAATAGTCATACACTCTGTTTTTAAATAGTTTGACAAAGTTTGATGTGACACATCAAAGTGGACACATCAATAGAAGTAGAAGACCCTGACACTTGACCACACTGCAAAGAATGCATTGAAGGCAATATCTGGAAGTGGCAGTAGTGTGTGTATGTGTGTGTGTTTGTGGTGTTGTTGTTAATAATAATAATAATAATAAGCCATCTACCACAATCAGTACATACAGTGGTATACTGATATATAGTTATCTGATATCATATTTCCATTTCTCCTATCCTGGAGGTATTTGCCAGGTGGGATTAGGACTGAAGGTTTTAGTTTTTTTCTGAGCTGTGGTTTGAATTGAACAGATTAAACAGTGCTATTTGTAAGTGTGCAAATCTTGATTTTTTTTTTTTTCAGTCAACAGCCAACCTGCTTTTTTCCCACACCTTTTAATGTATTGTGCCATGAGCAGGCTTCTAATAGAATCTTATCTTTTTTTTGTTGTTGTTGTTTTGCAGAACATCAAAAACACCTTATTGAGATCGCCTGATATACTTGGACAGTTAAACGTTTTCGTCTCCGCACTTTTCTGGATATTATGCTGCATGATACTTTGTGAAAAATGACATTTTGAATTGCATGCCACTCTTCACTTAACTTTGGACTTGAAAGCACTTTATACACAGAAAACACTCACTGCCTCTTTACAATAGTTTATTTTTGTTGTTAAATTATTGTCAATGTATTTAAATAAATATTTATTTAATCTAAAACATAAATAACTAAACTCAGTGTATGTTTCTTGACTGTTTGCGTATACCCCACTTGTTTTGCTGCTTCAGAAGTCCCTAATCTACTTTTGTGTTAGATTCCCCTTTAACTGTATTGCACGTTTTTTTTTTTTTCCCTGAAACTCGTAAATCTTTGTTGTAATTGGTGCATTTTTATTTGAATTCCACACTTCCCTACCCCTCAGACTTCAGGTGTGGTTGTCCCGCTGATGTAGTCAGGTAAAATATCATACTGTGCACAATATCATACCTTCTGTATCAGAATTTGAGTGTTTATTTTAAATTGAGACACAATGCCTAGGGAATTGGTCATAAGTTTCTTCGAAGACATCTGTGGGAGAAATAGCCTTAACATGAACTTCATTTCTTAATTGAACGGGAACTTTTCAGAGATATAATCTAAACAGATGATTTGCTTTAATTTTCCTTACTTCGCCACTGCCTGACCATTGAAGACTTAACATGTTTGACTTTCTTTTCAACTAGGGTGCCGGTGGAGCGCTTGGTGAAAATCCATGTTCATGGATTTTCATAAAAAAATAATGAAATGAATAAAAAAAAGAATATGAAAATGAATCAAGATAGATCCAAATAAAAAAATAAAGTTCCTATGAAAGGTAAATTTACATGTTCTCTTCCTCTAACTTGTTCAGTACTTGTAATATGGATTAAAAACATGAGGGCAGATAATGTAAACTATGGAACTGGTTCAATGTTATTATGGAACAAAGATCAAGCTGAATTTTCTCAACATAAATTTTGTGTGTAGTTTGTTATCACATTGTCTAGATGTACATCACACATCTGATGAACAAGATTTCCTCTCCCGTGCTGTAATAATGGCTGGAAACTCGGACTTATCGGTACTGTATATACTGTAGAAAGGTCATATAGAGCATAGAGAAATCTCATTTGGAGCTTTGGGAATAAAGTTACCTTTCACGTTGTCTTTTGGTGTGAATGGGGAGCAGGTGTATTAAATTTGGTGTCATCGCTCTCAAACTCCCTCATACTGGTCACTGGAAGTTCAACATGGCACCTCATAGCAAAGAATTTCAATTTTCAATTTAAATTTATTTATTTGTAAAGCACTTTTTACAACAGACATTGTCTCAAAGCAGCTTTACAGAAGTATCAATACGATATACAAATATTAAAGGTGCAAAATTATCCCAACTGAGCAAGCCACTGAGTGGCGACAGTGGCAAGGAAAAACTCCCTAAGATGTTTAAACAGAAGAAACCTTGAGAGGAACTGTCAAATAGCCTGCATCGTTTTTGTCTAAGTAGGTGTGGCGGATCATAGAAGACCAAAAGATTGCTTAAATACCGCGAGACCACTTAGTGCTTTATAGGTTAATAATAATATTTTAAAATCAATGCGAGATTTTACTGGGAGCCAATACAGTGTTGATAAGATCGGGGTGATGTGGTCATATCTTCTGGTTCTAGTTAGGACTCTAGCAGCTGCATTCTGGACTAACTGGAGTTTGTTTATGTTTCTACTGTAACATCCAGACAGTTCGGCATTACAGTATCCTAGTCTAGAGGTGACGAAAGCATTAACTAATATTTCTGCCTCATGTAGTGACAATATATTTCTTATCTTCGAAATATTTCTAAGATGAAAGAAGGCTATCCTAGTAATATTATCTACATGAGCATCAAAAGATAGGCTGGAGTCAATAATCACTCCAAGGTCTTTTACTGCTGCACATGATGAAACAGAAACTCCATCCAGAGTAACCATGTGATCAGAAATCTTATTTCTAGCTACACGTGATTCTAACAAAAGTATTTCCGTCTTAATAGAATTGAGTAAAAGGAAGTTAATTAACATCCACCATCTAATGTCCGTTACACATTCCTCAAATTTACTAAGCTGCTGTCTGTCCTCTGGCTTTGCTGAAACATACAGCTGTGTATCATCCGCATAACAGTGGAAACTAAACCCATGTTTACAAATAATTTGACCTAGAGGTAGCATATATAAGGTAAAAAGCAGTGGGCCTAAAACAGAACCTTGTGGAACACCAAATTTAACCTTGGTATGCGTGGAGAAGTCTCCATTTACATCTACGAACTGATAACGCTTGGTCAGATAAGACCCTAGCCAGGAGAGGACTGTTCCCTTAATGCCAACAACATTTTCTAAACTATCAAGGAGAATAGTATGATATATAGTATCAAAAGCTGCATCAATGTCGAGTAATGCAAGCAGCGAGACACAACCCTGATCAGAGGTGAGTAGAAGGTCATTTACTACTTTAACTAAAGCTGTCTCTGTGCTATGATGAGGCCTAAATCCTGACTGATACATTTCATGAATGTTGTTCCTATGTAAGTATGAGCATAACTGCTGTGCTACAACCTTTTCTAAGATCTTGGAGATGAAGGGGAGATTTGATATTGGTCTATAGTTTGATAGTTGAGAGGGGTCAAGGTCAGGTTTTTTAATCAGGGGTATAATAACTGCTAATTTAAATGATTTAGGTACATAGCCAGTGTTGAGGGAAGAATTGATTATATCTAAAAGTGGTTCAATTACTCCAGGACAAATCTGTTTAAGGTCTGTTAAATGTCGGTACAGGATCTAGTATGCAAGTTGATGAATTGGCTGAAGAGATTATTGAAGCTAGTTTGGTCTCTCTAAGCGGAGCAAAACACTCTAAACATTGATCTGATATTGCTATATTATCATCTATAGGGCTAGTTACAATACTGTCTGGTTTTAATTTAATAGCCTGAATTTCACATCTGATATTTTCAAACTTATCAGTATAAAATTTCATGAAATCTACGCTGCTATGTAATGATTGAGTGTTTCTTTCTGTAGTGGTTTTATTCCTAGTTAATTTTGCTACTATGCTGAATAGAAATCTTGAAATGTTTTTTATTATCTCCTATTAAAGTGGAGAGATAGACTTTTCTAGCATCGCAAAGAGATTTTCTATAGTTCAGTAGGCTCTCCTTCCATGCTGTTTGGAATATTACCAATTTGGTTTGGCGCCATTTATGATCTAATTGTCGAGTGGTCTGTTTTAAGATACACATTTGATCGTTATACCAGGGTGATAGTTTTTTCTCTCTAATTAATTTTCTTTTGAGTGGAGCCACTCTATGTCATGTGAGGCGGAGTGTTGACTCTAAGCTTTCAGTCGCCTAATCAAGGTCTATCGGATCAGATGGAAGACCTCTCTGTGGATCTGAAAAAAAATAATTGTTGCACTACATAAAGATGGCCTAGGCTATAAGAAGATTGCCAAGACCCTGACACTGAGCTGCAGTACGGTGGCCAAGACCATACAGCGGTTTAACAGGACAGGTTTCACTCAGAACAGGCCTCGCCATGGTCCAGCAAAGAAGTTGAGTGCACGTGCTCAGAGTCATATGCAGAGGTTATCTTTGGGAAATAGACGTATGAGTGCTGCCAGCAGTGCTGCAGAGGTTGAAGGGGTGAGGGGGTCAGCCTGTCAGTGCTCAGACCATATGCCACACACTGCATCAAATTGGTCTGCATGGCTATCTTCAAAGAAGGAAGCCTCTTCTAAAGATGATGCACAAGAAAGCCCACAAACAGTTTGCTGAAGACAAACAGACTAAGACATGGATTACTGGAACCATGACCTGTGATCTGATGAGACCAAGATAAACTTATTTGGTTCAGATGGTGTCAAGCACGGAGCAGCCACTGTAACAGATAGTTGCAGAGTTTCTTCTGTGTTTTAACTACAACGTCTTAATCATTATTTAAGCACTGAGATGCACAACTCTCTCCTTAATTTGTTTAAACACATTTGTAAGCATTCTAGTCAGCAAAAAACCCCAGAAATCACATGTCTCTGTCTCACACAAACAGACAACTGCCAGGAAAGATCACACATTCATGTCAAACAGTGTTACCAGAGATCATAAATTTGCACGACTTGTCTGTCAGTCAGTGGGGACAGGGGATGTCAAAGCATAGACAAAAGTTTATGTATTTAGCAACAGTTCTGTGTAAGTATCCTTTAGTCTCCACAATGAATAACACCAATGGTTTTGGTCTTAATTTCAGTAAAAGAGAACAATGTCATCATGCAGCCTTGAAGGACTCTAGAAATGTTTTACACATCACAGTGTTTTTCTCAACAACGTAGCCAATAAATGTTATCTGATCATTTCTTGAGAGAAGGATTACACAAATCAGCTACACACAAATTGTTCACAATTTTAATACATCTACCACAGTCAGTTGTCAGGTCAAGTATTTTCTGATATTTACAACAAAAGTAATTTCAGAAACAAAGATTCACTTAAACCACAAATGTACAAATTGGTAGGGGTTGTAAAACACTGAAACACATGACTCGTCCCTGAATTCAAAAACAAAAACACGTTGTAAGCATTCTGGTCAGTAAAATCCCAGGAAACACATGACCATATCTCTCTCTCTCTCTCTCTCTCTCTCTCTCTCTCTCTCTCAAATAGTTCCATTTGGTGACTTTTTATGCACTAATTTGTGCTGGATTAGCTTGTCTGCTGGTATCTTAACGAGCATACTTTTTGATGCACTGAAAATTAAAAATGCACCTGTACTAAATTTCTCAGCCAATACTAATAACTGATTATTCAGAGTGATATCGGTCTTTTGTTCCTTCTTTTAAATAAATAAAAATTAATTCCACAATTCTGAAAAAAAATGCAATAAAAACTTTATTCTCTCCATTTCTACAAGTTGTTTCACAGCAACTGGTCTCATAAACAGAAAACACATTACTCTAATTAACATTAACAAATTAACTAAATTCTGAAGATTAAAGTAAGATTTCTTAACTTATTGAATGTTATTAATTCATTTTAACATTGACTGAATTCTAAAAAATAAAAAACCCTCCTGTTAGTCTCACATTCACTCTCCACAAAGAAAAGCATTTCTACTTCATCATTAACAACAAACTGGTAATATATAATATCACACTTTTTTATATATTAACATTAACTGAATATGAAATATACTACTCTAAAAATATATTTTTCTGTGCAATATATACTTTTTTTGTCAACCCATCTTTCAACCGTGTACTGGTGCTTTAATTCAGAGCGAGCAGCCTTCGGGGAAAAATAGACTCAATGCTGAATCACCCGCTTCACTGCTGCTCACTGCCGGGGTAAAAAAAAAATTACATTACATTTTTTTAGATTACAAAGCTTACAAACTGCAGTTATGTCATCATTCCAGACCAGAGACATCTTCTTTACATACAGCATGAAATTAATGTGTTTTTCAGCACTCTTTTGATTGACAGGATATAATCGGCCCTGAACATCGGATGTTTTGAAATTATCAGCCGATAGCGGGAAAAATAGCCTTTATCAGCCGATACATCTCTACCGAAAATATTTACTACAATGTTGTCAAATTGCTTACCAAGATCATGTACCATGTGGGTCCTCCTGACCTTCCCTGAGCTGTTGTAAATCATCTGTAAATATACAGTATAGGCATTGGTCAATGATGCAGTGTGGAGTGCATTCAACTGTTTCATTATGTGAAATAAGCTTGTATATTATTTGACAAATCTCAAATTCACATGTCAGACCTATTAAGCTTATATATTTTTTAAGCGTTTTTGTTTCATGTTGTGGAACTTGAAGTTCTGACTAAGTCACTCAGTTTAAATTAACATTTGTAGGATCACTAACTTATAATTTGTCTGCAAACTAAACTTGTTTTAAAAGGTAAAGGTGCTTGGCCTATATTATTTGGCCTATATTTCATGCACACACACACACACGTTAATGGAGTGCCTACACGGAGGAACACACATCACACATATATGCAGGGTACTGTAGCTAACTAGGCAGGGGAGGAAGAGGGTTGCGAGCCTTCAGAACACTCTCAAAAAGGATGGATAGTAAGAAAACGTTTGCAGATGAGCCAGAGGACTTCTCTCCTCCCCAGGGGAATCCCCAGGGCTAAATGGAGACACAATGGTGTGTCTTTGCTCAAAGGCAAAGTATATGTGTAGTTGCTTTTATCTCTGTTTAGACCAAGTCGTTGATTGAGTCTATGGTTTTGATTCTGTTTTATCCTCGACTCTAATTTTCTGCCTGTCCTGTTCCTGTCTGTTTGTACGATTGCATGACCATTGCCCGACTAATGTTTTTGGTATTTGCTCTACGCTTTGGATTGTTATTCTCATTAAAGCTGTCTTACCTGCATTTGCATCAGTCTCCTAAACTCATTATATGACAAATGCACTGTGCATATGTTTCTTCTGACAATCCGTGTCTTTATCCTTTTATAGATACATAAATATACCTACTTCACCACTGTTTGGTACACCAAATGCAGTAACTAATAATAAAAGATATGATATTTTCTCCTTTTGGTGTGTGTTAGGAATTTGAGATTGCAACTATTCCACTCTGTGACTACGTGAACACCGATGTATCTGGGAAGAACATACACACAGGGTTGTATGCAAGTTCTTTAGTTTAAAAATTTTTTTTTTAAATAAAATAAAAAGTACAGTATTTATACAGGGGCAAGCTAGGGAGGAACAGACTACCGTATTTTCCGCACTATAAGGCACACCTAAAAGCCTTAAATTTTCTCAAAAATCAGCCGTTGCGCCTACTAATCCGGTGCGCCTTATGTGTGGACTTATGTCTGTGCACTGTTCATCTGTCCAACAAGAAAATGATAGATTGTAAGGGTCTATAGCATCCAGTTATTCTAAAGTTTTTTTTAAGAAGTTATGTGGCTTATACCCAGCGATTTACCAACTATTACGATGTTTAATTTATTAATGTATGAAAAGTCATCCCTGTTAAAAGTTTATAGTTAGATTTAATGTTTTGTAATGTCTGAGACACGAGTTAGATCCTGTTCTCACTTATGGTAAACTGTAGCTGTGATTCCCTCACCAGCCCCCCACCCTTCGTTCTCTCTCTCTCTCTCTCTCTCTCTCTCTCTCTCTCTCTCTCTCTCTCTCTCTGTGCTAATAAAGCACAGTGGCTTTATTTTAACAGGGATGTGTAGACTTTTTTAATCCACTGCATTTAAAAATCTGCCCCACTAACCCCAGTATTCCGAAACTATGCTACACAGTCAGTACGTTTACATGGACAACAGTAATCCAATATTAACCCGATTAAGAGAATACTCAGATTAAGAAACTACATCAATTTTGATTACGGAAATCCAACTAAAGTCATACTTGAAGTAAACACAAATCAAATGAAGACATGTGGAGTATTCCTGTTTTAGTCGCATTATCAATGTGCATATCATAGAACTGAGTGCCAGATGCTTGAGATGTCTAAACAGCCTCCGGACAGAATACATCTAGAGCAAATAGGTAAAGGGCACATATTTTTACATGGGAAGTTCACAGAGCCATTATTTTCTTACAGTATAAATTTCATCACACTGAGTATTTTGGTAGTATATTATAGTTACATTTACATTTACATTTATTCACTTAGCAGACGCTTTTATCCAAAGCGACTTACAAATGAGAGATACAAGCAAAGTGATATCAAGCAGGGAACAATACAAGTAGTGCTACTATACAAGATCTATTAATTGAGTACTAGAAGAAGCAACGTGCGCAGAGTAGAGGTGTAAGTGCCTTTTTTTTTTTTTTTTTTTTTTTTAT
>JAFFST010053575.1:28403-40178 GCA_022414735.1 Noturus placidus
CACTTAAGTGTGACAAACATGCAAAGGAACAGGAAATGAGGAAGGGGGCAAACACTTTTTCACACCACTGTATGCCCCCCCCCCAAAAAAAAAAAGAAAAAAAAAATATTTCCATGGGGTGTACTTATTTTTTTACACATGACTGTGCATATTTCAAAAATACCTTCGGAGATACTTTAGCAGACAGGTCCTTTAGAAAAACTCATTTACAATATCACCATGAAAATTATCATACAAGCATTTTAGATGTTTCTTTCTTTCTTTCCTTCTTTTATTTATTTTATTTTAGACTTTGGTTTATATTTTTCTGGCCGGAAATCTGCTCCATCCCCAACCAGAACTGACCCGCCCAGTTCCTTCCATTTATTTGTTAAACGTTCATTTCAGGTACCTGGTCTTTGCAGATTATATTAGTTGACCAAATGAACTATGACTCAGTAGAGCTACAGCTTCTGACATTTAATGAAATCCCTTGCCATCCCGTGCCTGTGGCTGTCTTTCAGTAGAATTAGTTTTCTGCTTAAAGCCTGCTTAATTTAATGTGAAATTACATGTCCATGATTTTGCCAGGATACATCATTCTTTCTTTTCTTTTTTTTTTTTTTTTTTTTTTTTTTGGTGAAACTTACAAATAAAAACACATAGTTGTAATTGCACAAGTTTCACCTTTGTTCTGGTGAAACCCCTAACTCAGTTCTGGTTCCATCAACTGCCATCAGAAGTTATATGATTAGTTGATTGAAGTGAACTATGTGCAATTAAAGTGTCATGTGATCGCAATAAATTCACCTGTACACAGAAGGTGTATGCATTTATTGGAGAACTGACCTAAACAAACAGCATCATGAAGACCAAGGAGCTATCAAAGCAAGTTCTAACGTTCCGGAAAAGTATAAATCAGGGTTTGGTTGCTAATAAATAAATAAATAAATAATATCGCAAACTTTGAACCATTACATCCATTATTTAAAATGGAAAGAATATTGCACATCTATGGCCCTATCTAGAGGGTCCGCCTCCAACCAAGAGGTGAAAGGAGCTGGAGAGCAGTTGTTCTGAGCCGTCTGAAGCACCTCAGATGGGAGCAGTTGTTCATAGGACAACCATAGGCCAGACATTCCATAAAACTGGGCTTTATAGGCGAGTGCCAAGAAGAAAGCCACATTCAAAAAAAATAACAAATGAAATCATTTCGAGACCCATCAGAGCAAACATCTGGAAAACATTTACCGATCTCATGAGTCCGAAATTTAATTCTTTGGACCTGGCACAATGCGATACATTTGGTGGAAACCCAAAACTGCTCATCACTGTGAGAATACCATCCACACTGAAGCATGATGTTAGGAGCTTCATGTTTTGGGGATGCTTTTCATCAGCAGGGACTGGGAAACTGGTTAGGGTGGAGGACAAAATGGAAGGAGCCGAATACAGGGCAATTATAGAAGAAAACCTGTTCTAGACTGCAAGAGACTTGAGACTTGAGGGGCAGAGGATTCTCTTCACTTTTTAACAGGACAACACCCCAACACTTGAGTTGTTCAAAACGAAGAACGTGTTAGCTCGGCCCAGTCAAAACCCAATTCTCAATCCAACTGAGAATCCATGGCATGATGTGAAAATTACTGTTCACCAACAGTCTCCATCCAACATGAGCAGTTTTGACTTATCCCAGAAGGCGTGCTGCTCTAATTGCACCTTATGTTGGTTCTATCAAGTATTGACCCAGTGGCAGTAGAGGTGCAACCAAGGATGGTTCTGTAAATCAAATGGTAAAAATCCCAGTTGAGTCCATTTCAGTTACCGGTTGTAATACTACAAAATGTGGAACTAGTCAGTGGGGTGAATACTTCTCTGAACATTAGTACTAAAGAAATAAATGAGGAGAAACAGAAACGGATGAACTGTACGATGATGAGATTGAAGAGTGTGAGATACTTTACAGGGACCTTCAATGTCCTTCCGGTTATGACAACACACAGGTGAGCAAGAAGCATTGCAAAGTGTGAGGCACAAGAACCTACATCAAATACGCCACTAACTCGCACCACTACACATTAACACACACCATCACACACTAACATACACAACATTACACACTAAAACATACCATCGCACACCACAGTATGAGGTTTAAAGCGTTAGTGTAGTTGTGAGACTCGTTACAGAAATCACTCAGTCACATTACTCGTCTTTAAATACAGAAACATAGGCACAAACACAACAACATTATGGGGTTAAAAAGACACCCACCCACAAACAGGGCTGTATTAACATGTCACTGTATTTGCATCTGTACCAGGCTGCTTTCACAAAGACATCTTGGTATCTGGATCAATCAAATATTTTAAATAATTTTCCTATTTATTTTCATATAAATTACACAATAAAGAACAACGCAGAACAAGCACCACATTTTAACCACCTACAACCCCAGGATATGACTCCCAGAGGTTTCCCCCTAGTGGTATATCAAATGTTGTTGGCTGTCCCTGATCAGAAAAGAGTGGATCCTGGTGCTACATAAAGGGATATACATTAAAAAACGATGCCCTTGGGTGCATATAACTTTTTAAATAAATTAGTTTGACATCACATATGCTGGTAAGTAGTTAGCTATCTAACATCAGGCAAGACTAGATTAGATTCCTACAACCAAATGCATTGAAACTAACATTACAAAATCACTGGTTTGACTAATAATGTCTATGGTAATGTACTCTTGTACCACAGCAATTTCCCCAACAATTTAAGTTGTTTTTTAATTATTATTATTATTATTATTATTAAGGAATGCTATATACAGATATAAATAGTCATTCAATCACAAGTCTCATATTTCCTCTCTTGAAGTTAATAAAATACAAGCCTGTCATGTTACCAAGACTTTGAAAACGTATCACTTTATAGAAGATCTTCTGACCAATCAGAATTGAGAATCCAATGGCTCTAAACAAAGGATTTCAAAATGCAATTAATAAAATGAGCTGGCAATCATTTCCTGCTTAGATTTATACTTGAGACATATCTAGTAGCATAGTGATGTCTTGATCCATTCCAAAAATTCAACATCTGTAACAAACATTTATTTGTGATTCAGGTGTGCTAGATTTCTGGTCTATTAGTTGGCAGGATCTGCGAAAAGGAGGCTCAAAGCTGGTAGTATGTTAAAATTATAATTATTGTTCATTTCAAAGATTCACCAACGTTGTAACTAGGCAACAGAAAACGGTCTGGGACGAGGGTTCTGGCTTTCACGTTGGTTTTGATCCTTTTTGTTGTTTTGTTTTGTTTGTTTATGGTTTATTATCGCAGTAAGCGATTTTTTCAGCTGCTTTATATATTAAAAAAAAATAATTTTAATAAGACTAGCAACACAAATTATTACATCTTGTAATAGACACCAAAACATCTTTGTGATAGCAGCTTCAGTTTGCAATGTAGATTTATTACCAAACAGGTTTTACGTGTTTTGTTCTTTTTTCATTCAGTGACCATGTAAGTACAGCCTTCGATATCAGCTTTGACACCGTGCTTTCTAAAAAAATAAAATGGCCACACACAATGTCAAAACACATCATCTTGCACATAACGTTCTCAAAACACTTCTGCGGCATAACCTGGTCACACAGAGAGTCTTTTTTTTTTTTTTTTTTGAGAGTGTTATGCGCACCGCTCATATGAAGCACGTCAGAACGTTCATTGATCGTTAAAACTGTTCATAATTAGACAATTTGACAAAGTCAGTATACATGAAGAGAACCCGATACATAGAAAGCATGCCATGCAGAGCCTACACAAGTTGGTTATAAAATATAAAATAAAAAAAAAAAAAAAAACAAAACAAACAACAAGGACAAAACATTTTTATTTGTAATGGTGTTTCTCTGAGACATAACACACATTGGTTCAAGCAGCATGCACATGCGCACAGAGGAGGAAAAAAATGCCCTCTCTTCCACAACACAGGACCAAGAGAGGAAAGCAAAACTGAGATGAGAGGAAGGAGGAGGCCCAGAGGAGGTCAGCATGAGGTTGTTATGAGGTCAGAGGTCGTAGAGGAGAGCTGTGAGGAGGAAAAGTAGGGCGGCAGGGCTGCAGATGACATGTCAGTAGTAGAAACAGACAACGAGAAAGAGTGAGAGAAAGAGAGCGGCCTGCCTCATCATTACATGTACAGTTGAAGTAGTTATTATGTGCGTTTAATATACCCCGAAGTGCCCGTTAATCAGGTCCAGATACCATAGAGGTCACTTTGTATGTGTACAGTTACAGACTATAGCCTGTCATTTACTATACTATATATATATATATATATATATATACATATATACATATATACATATATATATACATACATACATACAGTACACCCCTCACATTTTTGTAAATATGTGATGATATCTTTTCATGTGACAACACTGAAGAAATGACACTGTGCTACAATGTAAAGTAGTGAGTGTACAGCTTGTGTAACAGTGTAAATTTACTGTCCTCTCAAAATAACTCAACACACAGACATTAATGTCTAAACCACTGGCAACAAAAGTAAATATACCCCAAGTGAAAATGTCCAAATTGGGCCCAATTAGGCATTTTCCCACAGCAAATGTTTTTTTTTGTTTGTTTGCCGTAACAATTTTTTTTATTGATTCTCATACACTTTTCAGAGTACAACAAATATATCAATACAGAATCAACATTTTTACCCCGATAACAGCCCCTCCAACCCACCCAAATTTACACTGTTACACAAGCTGTACACTCACCACTTTACATTGTAGCAAAGTGTCATTTCTTCAGTGTTGTGAGATACTATATATATATATATATATATATAGTATATGACATTTCAAGTAAATTTGCTGACATCACATGATTTATAGTCATAGTTTATTCTGAGTAAGCCAGAGCAAGCCTGTGATTCTCCTGCTCAGCCCATGAGGCTGCAGCTGGAAATTACTTTTGGTACTACTTTTGGAGTCAGAGATGGGGTGCCGTATAGATATTTAGGCCAGTGACAGCCTCCTTTTGTTAAACCACTAGACAGCGGTTGCTCAGTTTCAGTAAACCACTGGGCAACGGTAACTCACTGGTCAAAATGTTGGACTACTGATCAGAAGTTCGTGAGCTGAAATCCCAGTACTGCCAAACTGCCACTGCTGGGTCTTTGGGCAAAGCCCTTAACCCTCAAATGCTCAGCTGTATAAAATGAGATAAATGTAAGTGCTCTAGATAAAGCCATAGGCCAAATGTTGCAAATGTAAATGACCCGCCATAACACTACGTGCCCGTGCTAGAATCAATCAGTCTTGAAGTCTGTGAAGGAAGGAACATGGCAGACACCATCTCCTTCATATTAGTGATATGAAGGAGCTGGGGTCTGCCAACAAAACATCTCTGGATGCTTTCACATGTGCAGTGTTCATTCCATTTGAATCCAAACCTGGTGGGTTTTCTCACTCATTGTGAGTCTTTAGCTAGGTGAGCACACAGCAGCCACACTCAGATACTCCAAGATAGTCTGATCGAGGAGGTGTGGGTCACTTGTAAGTGAACTCCAGTGAGAAAGCGATTCGATTGTGAATTGACCCCACTGCAGGAACTGGACCAAACATGCTGTGTGCTTTGACTTTTTGTCATTTTCAGCATTTTTATAGCTACTCAAGTGATCCATGAGGCGCAAACTGTGACAAATGACAGAGCCAAAGAAGAAGAGAAAATAAACACATGGTGTGATACATAAACTGCTTTAAATGAGTTATTTATATAGTTATCTAATCATTTATTTGGCTCCATTTCTGTGTCCTCAATGCTAGGGTGATTTTTGTGATCTCTACGCGCATTTAGCAAAGGTTTTGCTTAACTTTTTTCCATTGCCGTATTTCAGTTCTTCGAGGACATTTTCAGTTCTACATACAAATCATATTTATTTATTTATTTATTTATTTGTTTTTATTTTAGTTTCTTTACTTATATGGAGTGCGAAACCAGTCAACCCAATTTGCAGATGAATAAAATGTATTTATTTCTCTGTTTCAGGCTCTGCAAACGGACTAATAGGTGTGAGAGCGCCCCCTAGTGCTTGGGGACTAGAGTGCCCATGCAGATTCTGACCCAACACATGCACTTTTAGTTAAGGAGTAGAGCCATGAACCACTGTACTGAGTATAAAGCACTGTGGTGAGGAATCAGCTCACTGTGCAGCATGTTCTTACCATTAATGACACTGGGAGAGAGTAGGGTGGAGTCGCGCTCTGCCAGTCTGCAGGCTCCCGCTTCTCCTGCCTCGAGTATTGCCTGGGGCACTGGATCGTCCAGAGACTTCACAATGTCCAACCGGTCGATGTTCTTTAGCGCCCCATACAGGTTCTCAATTGCTGGAAACACAAGTAAACCAGATTACACACACAGTAGTACGCGTTAGCATTCAGGGAGGTAGTCAAGAAGATGTGTAAAATAAAGTAAAATAAAGTAACAATAAACATCAGGATCTGAACTAAAAAAAAAAACCTGAACATATGCACAGTCCCTGCTTTACAAAAAAAAAAAGTTGTGAAAAGAAATTGCATAATATTTTAAATCTGTTTTTGGCAGCAGTACGTCCACAATTTTGACTTATTATATCATACGAGTGACTGATTATGACTTAAGTAATGACTTATTGAGTAACAGAAGTGTTTTTAATTTCAAATGATCGAAGATAAAAATTTTGGATTGTAAATAATTGTAACCAGGATTGGATTGTAATTATTGTAATAATTGTACAATTTTGGATTGTAACCAGCCAATTTTAAGCTGAGGCTCAGGTGTTACAGGGTAAACATACATGGAGATTAGCATTTTACTGAGATATGCTTACTCTGGGCTCTCTTGCCCTCTCGGCAGGCCCACAAGTTGAGCAGAGCCGTACTCTGGTCTAGGAGAGAGTTGGGATTTTCTACTCGTATCCTGTTAATGTCATCAACACTGAACTGCAGCTCTCTGGCCAGTTCTGCAGAGGCACAACACAAAGAGAGGAGATATGCAAAACAGTAATAGATAAAGAGAGAGAGAAAGAGAGAGAGAGAGAGAGACATACACACACACACACACACACACACACGTACCAGTCCAGCTTAAACCCAGCTGCTCAGCAATCAGTGTGATCTTCAGCTCTGTCCGTTGCAAGGCATTCACGGCAGCTGAGAACAAAAACATTCAAATGTTAATTTATTACATTTAATTAAAGAAATACAAATTATAATACTATACAATAATTAAAGTAGTATAATTATCATTCATGTATACAACTGTTAATTATATATTAAAATTCATCTTCATGAATTGCTTTATCCTGGGTATACATAGTATATATTCACATATAATGCATACATATTTATGAAGTTAATTTAATGTACACATTCATTTCAAAAACATTTTTTTAAAGGTTTTAGCCGAGAAGCTATGAGCCTGAGTTAAACAATGCATGTTCCTGTTTTCCCAGATAACGGCCATTCCTGAGTAACAAGGGCAGAGCTTAATTTAATTCATTAAGTTAAATTTATAATGTTACGACTAGAAATTTTTATTTATTTTTTTTTCATTTTTAAGCAAAATGTGTTGCTTAGCATAAAATATTAGCTTCACGTACACAACATAGCCTGGTAGACTACCTTATGTGAGACAGCTACCATATTTGTCCACATTATATAACAGTTTAGCAAGATGGCACATGTAAATACACCTATGCTAACCAGTATGTTGAAGTGTTGGTTGGCTGATCAAATTCAACTTAAGCTCCACCCTTACTAACTAAAGGACTATTGTTAAGCCGGATTTACACTGTGTGATTGTAGCTGTCTTTTGAGATTACTACTTGTCACACTGGTTGAGATCCCAATAAATTCTTGGCTGAATTCTATAACAATCTGTGTGATACCATGTTTCGTCATGTCAGATTATAGACCGTGGACACCTGACCATCACATTCCATATGTGGGTCTTCTCCAGAATGTTTCCACAAAGATTGAAGCACACAATTGTCTACAATGTATTTGTATGCTGTAGCATTAAGATTTCCCTTCACTGGAACTAAAAGGCAACACTTTTAAACATGCGTCATAGTGTTTGGAAAGTAAAGGCATGGCTCACAACATTTAATTTTGGGGTGTTGTGAAGACCATATGAATATGCAAATGACGTGTGTGTGGGAGGGGGCTTAATTGACTAAACAATTTTTGATAAACCTTCTCTAGTAATAAATTGGTGATACATTGTTTATGTTCTTTGGCTTAGCAGTCCCTGTTATTACCTGAATTTAGGTAAGCTCACACAAATTTAATAATTCCTCTGTGGGTGCTTCACTTTATACAATCTAACATCTCAGAATCAAAGAATTGTTTTACGATGTGTGATTTTTTTTTTGTCTGCAATAGCAAAATCGGGCCAAAAATTGTACAGCGTAAAGCCGGCTTTCCTCGGGTAAAAGTGCTGAGGATGAATTTCCAATAAGTAAACAAAGGTAAATATTTTTCAATGGTTCAGAGAGTGCTAGATAATCTGTACTTACCCAAACATGACTTGTAAAGACTTGTATTGTCTTCATCTGCTTTAACCTGCTATTATATAGCCTGGCCTGTAAAGGGTCCTCACCCCCACCCCAATCCATCCATCTACACCCCCTCAAGTCTGTCATACAGCTGTTACACAGCTTCAGCTTCTTTACAGCGGGCATCGTAGCAGCCCTCTCCCTTCGCTCATTCTCTTGCCATGCTAATTAGGAATTCTGCACTCGGACCATATCAGATTCAGCAGCATGCACTACATTACTGCTCATTCTCTGGGGGGACGCAGGGAAGCCCTGACCCCACGGTGCTGCCTGCGATTGATTACGATTGGCCCTGCATGGCAGAGCGATGCGTCGAGGACAGGGCTTGGCATCCAGAGCTCAATCAGAGCCATGCACGAGTTCAGTAGGAGCCAGAGAAAGCAGGGGATATGGCATTCAGAGAGAGCGCCCCTGTGTCCTCCCGCAGCATGGAGGCGCTGTGTCTTACCCAGGCCTGACTCGCTCAGGGCGCTGTACCTCTCCCTCAGGGCCAGTGGCGTCAGAGTCCGTCTGCGCTCTTCACCACCTGACATCTGAAATATACAGAGCACAAAATACAGGTTACATGCTTTTATGAGTCCTACTGAGACAGGAATCCTATTCGCCTGACACTTTGAGCTTGTTTTTGCTAGAAATAGCTCCAGGATGTGTCGTGGAGGAAAATTATGAGAAGATTTTTGAAAAATGTCTTTCAGTTGTTTGTCTGCCCAACTTTGTCCAGCAAAAAGTGTTACTCAGCAGTTTTGCAGCAAGTAATATTTATGGAAAATACAGTATATAGGGAGTCCATAGTGTATGTATGTGATTGTGCCCTGCGATGGACTGGCACCCTGTCCAGGGTGTACCCCGCCTTGTGCCCGATGCTCCCTAGGATAGGCTCCAGGTCCCCCCGTGACCCTGGAAAGGGGTAAGCGGTTGAAGATGGATGGATGGATGGACATTATATAGGGAATATACGGGGAAAACTCATTTGTCAAAGCAAAAAACACACGTCAGTTTATTCATTCATCTTCAGTTGGTTCTTTGTACTGGTCAGGGTCATGATGGATTCAGAGCTAATCGCTGGAAAACTGGGTGTGATGCAGGAGTATACAGGGTGAGTGGGATGCCAGTCCATCACTGGGCACCATGCACAGACACATTCACCCACTCATTCACATCAAGGGGCCATTTATCTTAACCAGTCTACTTACTGACATGTTTGGGGAGATGGGAGGAAACCAGATAACCCACAGGAAACACATAGATGAACACGGGGAAAACATGCATAAGGTCACACAGACAGAATCACGTCCCTGGAGCTGTGATTAGACAACACTACCCACTGCACTAATATGTGACCAGTCAAAGCCAAAAGATTTCAATAAAACAAAAATCTAAAGATCACTCTTGCAATGCTGCAAGCGATATATCTGACAGCAAGACATCATCGATTTTATATGTAGGGCTTTCGAGGTAGCCCTATCATTTTAGTTTCTCAAAGAATAAGCTGCATCTACTCTTTCTCACTTGAAGAGCTGAGATGCAGCAATGATTTAAAGCAACAGGGATTCCAGGACTTCTGGGTTAATATTTTAAATTGCTCAGCTGAATTAAATTATGAAGATTAGATTTTATATTAGGTATCACTGGAGTGTTCAGTTAGTTCAAAGGTGAGTGTATAAGCTTACTTATGCTATACGAGTGCATGCCTGCTCTGCAGTCAAAGATATTTACTGTCAATCAACTGATTTGTTTGTACAATTGAGGATCAGTATGCAGACTTTAAACCAAATACCGGTTTTATTTGCCCTCTAACCCTAATACCTAACCCTAACCCTATACGACTATTACGTGACATTCGGAAACTCAAAATCGGGCAAGTCCTGATGGTTGGTTATTTTGGATAGAATATAGAGGTAACATTTCCTAGATAGCGTTTTTTGTTTGTTTGTTTGTTTGTTTGTTTTCATGATATGCACCAAATCAATATAGAACCATAATTGAAGAAACAGTACCTTAACACAAGGAGGCATGGTGATGTTGAGGTTACACAGCACATGCTGTGCATCCTCATATTTGGTGGACTTGCGAAGAAAAGACAGGAACCCTGAGGAGTCCTTGTTGCTGTCTCTCACCTGAGAAGCCGAGACAGTAGGACAGGGGAGGAACAGATGGAGAGAGAGCCAGAGACCCAAAAATGAGTGAAGAGATGTCAGAGATGACAAAAGAGTAAAAGAATATGACAGAAAAGGAGAAAGAGAGAGAGAGAAAGAGAGAGAGAGAGAGAGAAGGGCATTAGACAGGTCATCCACATAGGGAAGACTCATACAGGCAGTCGAGGGACAGGGGACAGGGAAGGGATGGAAGCAGTCCGTAGGCAGGCGAGAGAGAGAGATTTACCTTCACATTTACCTTGTCGTCTGTGTGATCAGACAGTAAGTAAGTAATCGTGAGAGAGAAAGAGAGAGACAGTAAGACAGACATACCGACAAGCAGGCAGAAAGGTAGGCAAGCAGGCAAGGCAAGACAATGTTTACAGCTACACACTGAAAGTACCACAAGAAGCCACAATAACAGACAGAAATGGACAGGGAATGTCACAGAGAATGAAGCTGGAAACAAGGACAAGGCTTATGGACAAAGAGGGTCACGATAATAGATGATTGTGAGAGGTAAGAAATAAAAGTGTGCACACAAAATGAATGAAAACAATAATTCGTTTATAATGAACACAAGCTATACCGTTGGGATATATTAAAGACCTTTCTGACATAGAGATAAACAGATAAACTGACCTTCACCGAGACGGGCAATCTGTTGTCTCTGAAGGCCTGAAAGCTGAATGTGCGAGGCTGCTGCGTGGCCTTTCTCACTGGCACAAGGTTTCCGGAGCATTCCAAGTGCAACGGCATCCCCTCCATTACCTTTGGGAAGAGAAACAGAAAAAAAAAGCGACGAGAGTGTACCGTGAGTCAGTGTGAGTCAGAGACTCAATGTGAGTCTCTGAGTCAGTGTGAGTCAGAGACTCAATGTGAGTCACCCATATAATATTATATATATATATATATATATATATATATATATATATATATATATATATATATATATATACAGTGCCTTGCGAAAGTATTCGGCCCCCTTGAACTGTTCGAACTTCTGCCACGTTTCAGGCCTCAAACATAAAGATATAAAACTGTAATTTT